>VXAZ01009303.1:1394039-1417939 GCA_013399875.1 Gymnorhina tibicen | reverse complement strand
TCCCTTGAAAAGCAGTATCAGTTTCTGATCTCTTGAAACAGCCAAAGTGGTGTAAAGGAGCAAGGCTGCAGAAGGTGACTTCGGCTGCTGTTGCTTATAAACCCTTTATGCCATGCCCTTGTAAAGATGACTCCCAACACGTTGACTTGTTAGATTGAAATAGGAACTTTGCCTTCCCAAAGGACAATCACAGACACTAGGATTAGTATAAGATTTATTGTCCTTGTCTTTCACCCGAAAAAAGAAACAAAACTTCCTTTTTTGGACAACTGCTTTTTAACATGTCTGTTTTTCTCTCTGTCATAACTAATGTACACCCCTTAAGGCTTACAACAATAGCTGTGTGTACAACTACCTCTGTTCGTTAAGAGACTGACCTGTGTTCTATTAATATTTATAGATTTAAATTTTTAATACACAACAATTCTGCATTATTGAATAGGTGACTTCCTGCATTTTAATGGTTATGGAGTAGGAGTGGGCTCTTTGTAGTTAACATTGCAATAAATTTTTCATGATTAAATAAAAAGTTCTTACCTCTAACTTCCTCAAAGAAAATCCTCTTGGACAACATGTTGGTGCAATGGTGAAGGATTCTCTTAAGAGTTTTATGGTATTTATTGCAAATTTTCTTAGGCAGTTTAAATTTACGGCACATAAGGATTTTCTGTATCTGGAAGTATTTAATAAGTTTCTTTTTAAAGTTGCTGAATTATTCAAACATCAATTTGAGATTACTTATTCAGTTTTGGAGACAACTGGATTCTTATTTTTAAAACTGACCCTCATGTTTTAGTAGATGCATATTGACAAAATAGGAGATTAACAATGTTAACTTGAGTTGCCATCTTGGACTAGGACTGGGATGTAGATTCAGGCTTCCATTCATTTATCTTGAAAAGGCTTTAACAACTGCATTGTAAAGAACTTATATTTTGAAGAACCATGTGGGATTTCAAGACTGTTGTGAATGAGTGTTTTAAGTTGCTCAAAGAATCGCCAGCAAAGGTATCAGCAAAAGCAGGTTTAATATGAAAGAGAAAGTATGACAAAGTTCATTGGCCAAGTTCATTCTACTACTTATACATGGTTAAAGCACATAGAGAAAAATCAGACTAAAATGATCAGACTAAAATGAATAAATGTAAACATAAAATCAACCTAAAATGATTTATGTGGATGCTGGGGATAGAAAAAGGGTAAGGATGGGAAAGGGTAAGGATGAAAAGGAGTAAGGGAGACACTCCTGTTGAATCATAAGGTTCAGAGTGGACCACCTTGCCAAACTTAGCCCAGGACTTGACCAACAGTTTAGGCTTAAAGTTTTTAACAGCACTTAAACTTAACAGCACTTAATTGATAGACTAATTTAAACAATTTAACAAAAGATTCTTATATAATTTACTAGTACAACAGTAACTCACTTATAGGCCTAACTTACTTATGAATCTAATGTATTTAAGAATCTAAGACAGCAACATTCATAGTCCATTTGCTATAGCATATTCACACTAACACTGACCTAAAGGAGTATGTGCAACGTACATTTCCATTATCTTTCTTTTACATCTATTTTTCATTTGTAACTTTTGAATAGAAATAAGTCCAGCTCAGCTTGTATAATTGTTGGAATATAGTTATGCCTGTGAGCCAAGGATTCAGCTGATGGATTTGCTACAATAATTCCTTATTTGCAAGGTATCACAGCTTTATTTACCCACAATGAATGTAAAGAAAGATAAAATTCTTGCAATCTGTGTAGAAGAGTTGGTGTTACTTTGGCAGCATTTCATACTAGTTGAAGAAATTTGAGCACCTGTAAGCCCTATGAGCTATATTTCAATATTCAGGACGATCAAGAAGGGTCAATAATTAATTGCTGTATATTCTGAACTTGGATCATGGTACCATCACATAAGGTGCATCACAGAAGATTTCTCCAGTTTTACAGAAGATTTCTCTATAAGAGAAGAAATATTTAATGAGGAATTTGGAAATAAGGCAACTCAAACAATTTCATTATCTATCCTGTGGTGTATCTGCATCCTGGTGACAGTCAGATGAATGTACTTGCACACAGTATACACAGTAAACATTTCATGGCATTTGATGAAAGGGATTGTATTATTTTAGATTCCTTCCTGATGATATTCTCATGTAGACTTCACTGAAAATGTTTTTCAGGAGACAACTGAGAAATTAAATGTGTTCCTAAAGCAAAACAACAATACCACTATGCCAGATATGCTATACTTAAATCAATTATAATTATTAATATAATATTCAGGATGTAACATTTAATTTTAAGTTCTGATGTCCCAGCCCTGAAATCCATCCCATCTTGTGAATCTCAGTTTAATTTCATTTTTTATCTTCAATTGCAAACATTTTGTTTTCTCTTGGCACATAAGTCAATTTAACAACCTGATCAAAGATCAGAACTTTCTGTATATATGGACTATAATAAATTTATGCCATTTTCCTGAAATTTGTACCAAAGCAGAGTAACACTTCAAGAGAGGCACTGCTGTATTTTGTATCTGAACACTATATAAAATAGTAAGACACCGATACTCATTACACAGTGATATAAAACAAATACTAGGCGATAACATTTCATTGCAGCCTCAAAAATGCAAGCTGGCAAGCTCTCCTGGGAGATGATTAAGAGCTTGTCAGCTGGGGGTACTTACAAATGAAATTATTTCTTTAGCTATTAACCTTTGATGACATCAGTAATTCCCACATTTAGGGAACAACAGGGTCTGGTATTGGACACGGAGGAGGAACGTGCACTGACACACTGGAAACAGCCACACCAAAACAGAGCCTTTTGGGTGGCTTTAGCTTCCATGTCAACAGCTAAGCAAAAGCCATGTTTTCAGTAGCAGTCAGGAGCTTGTGGCTCCCACAGTCGTGTTATAAGGAAATTTTCAGAAATATTCAGGCACCAACTCCTCTGAAAAATCTACTTACTGCTTTAGGTGCTGGAACCAGCTTTGGTCTTGTAATGAGCTGCCCCTTACAGACATTTCTCAGCCCCAGGGAACAGTGGCTCAAAGGCCCTGCCTTACTCGGCCATTTGTCTGTCATTATTTTCACTCACCCCTTCCCTCACGAGGCTTTGGTGCCTGTGTTTTACACCTGTCACAGCTCGTTCCTGTTTCAGCAGTAAGTGTGGACTATTTTGTCTTGTGCTTGACCAGCAGAGAGGTGTTCCCTTCCTGCTAAAACCCTCTGGGCACGACTCCAACACAAGGAATGTCTGTTTGCAAATTACCCTAGCGCTGGGAGACAATGATAGATGACCTTTCGCAATATTGGGTGAGGTATTGATGAAAGTCATTGATCCCATTTTTGAGTGACTGTCTCACCCAGGTAGACGAGTGAAATGAAAAATCTGTCAGTGTCTGCAAAACCTGTGCTTTTTCAGAGACATCAGAGGCTTTTTTGGGGTTTTTTTGTTGACCTTTTGGGCTCAATGGGGTTTACAGAATTCATAATATTGTTCATGTGTGTGGGGGGTTTTTGTTTGTTTAGTTGGGTTTTTTTAAGAGCCTTCTTCTATGCAAGTAACTTGTTTGTTTTCTTGTTTGGGTTTTAGATAGACAAGAGACAACTGGATATCATTCAGCCCTTTACTCGTGTGAGCAGCCCTCAATGGCAGGGCCACTGCTCCCCCAGGTAGGAAATCCTTTGCAGATGAGACAACAGCACCTGTGAGCATGTTTTCTAAGGCTAGGCCTACACATTCCATACTCAGTTTTCTGTTTTGGAAGAAGCTGTTCCAGTTTTTTTAATGTATGACCACCTATAGGAATCAGCTATTATTTCTTTGTGTTATTTTACTGGCACATCATTAGTGGCTTGTTTTCTTGACATTAACAGACAATTAAGACTGGATCCCAAACAGTAAGTGATAAAAACATGCCACCTCGTAAGTCAGCTATTAATACTTTCAGACTCACAGCTGTAACATATGCTGGTACCTGAAAAGAAATGTTCCATAAAAATGTTTTCATTTCTTTTTGAGCTGCACTGCATACATGTTCTGATAGTATTATAGCTGGTTAGGTGAAGTTATATAATACCAATCTATTTCTGAGGGAGCACATAGGCAAATTTCCACCAATAACATAAAAATAGTCATCGTCAGAAATTTGCCTATAAATAATGGATTTAGCATTTCATGCATGCTAAAGTGGGGTAATGAAGATGCTGGCCTTGGCAGCTGAATTCATGATGAAATGGAAAAAGAACTCTGTATTTCATTCTAGGATCTGCAAAAGCCAAACACATCTCTGGTATCACCTGTGCAGGGAGATATGCATCAGAACAGGTTGCTGGGAAGGTGCAACAAAGAGTTTAAATAGATACCTTCAGACAGAGAACACAGCAGTTAAGGACTTGGCTGAGAAACTAAGTATCAGTTCTGCAAAAAATATGAATGTTGAGAAAATCTTTTCACACTGAAACCAAACAAACCAATCAATGCTGACTCTGTACAAAAGGTTTCCTACACGAGAAATGCTCAGTTGCCCAATAGCTCCATCTGCCAAAGGATAATTCTGCTTTCCCTCTCATTCTGAGTGCTTTGTGACACTTGCTATACTGCTTATGAGACATGCTGTGCAGCAATTCCCCATTAACAAATCAAAAGAGATCACATTTCATTTTTTGTTGTCCAATACACTTCAATTTACACATTTAGTATGATATAAGAAAAACTTTGTTAAGGTCAGCAACACCAGAGACAGCCTTCAGAAAACATTCCCCTTAGCCTTACCAGATAACAGCGTGCCTCATTGCTCTCCTTGGCAATAACCCAGACTACAAACCATCACTTAGGTTATCTGAGGCAAACCAGTCCCGTCTTCCTGTCCAGTCAGCATTTCCCTTTTCGCCTCATCTGTAGGCTTCTGAATATTCTTGATTAGCTGATAACAATTGAAAAAGGAAAACATTTTAAGGACTGAAGCATGTGTCACTGGAGTCCTACTTTCTTTATAATACTCCACTTTTAGAACAAAACCAAGCACATCTCCCACTCCAGACCCACAGTCTGAACATTCAAATCTGGAAGTTAGCCACGAACAAGCACAGCCAGGTCCACATAGAAATGTTAGAATCTTGTTCTCTCCTCTCCCCTGCTATTACCCCCTAAAACCTGACAAAACAGAAGTGTGCAGCAAATTAATAAAGTTTCTCTAGTTTAGTAAATGAAGAGTCAGTGTTTTACTTTTCACCTAGTTAACAAAATGTTAAATAGGAATTTGGAAGTCCTGTGTCCCTGAAATCCCTGATTTTTAGCCTTGTTGATAAAAAGAGAGAAATGTGGCACAAAGCATAGTTCAAGCTGAGCTTCCCCAACTGGGACATGGGGTTCTCATCTCAGAGCTCTGGCTCCAGAGCAAAGCCCGGAGTCACCCATTCTGCCACCTGCAATGCTTAAGCGTTAATGCCAGCTCATGCAGCCTGGAGCAGTGATAAAAACTGAGCACACTGTCAACCCAGCCTCCTTGGGAGCAACTGCAGACTTCCACTCACCTCTGCTGAAGAAGAAGGAAAGAGATTCCCTGTGTAGGCATCTCCACGGTCAACAAACACATCTGGTCACCTCTCACATCACTGTCAGGGAATATGTTGGCACCAAATGAAAGCAAAAGCCTTTCCTGACCAGACCAATAAAATCTGACAATTGTCTTGTGGTGGATGCCAGAGAGATTCTGAATATTTTGGCAGAAACAGCGGCTTTTTCTAGGTGGGAATCTGCCTACATAGTATTTATGCAAACATTTCCTCACTTGGTCTGTAACCACCCCTTCACAGCGAAGCAGTTCAGCGTTATCGCCAATTCTTTAGATAGTTGTGAGTTTAAAATACTACCACTGCCTAAAATAAAAGGAATTTCAATCACAGTGCTCCCTGAAATGAAAGAGGTGGATGCCAGTTTGACAATTTAAGCTGATAGCTGAGATACTGCCTCTCCAGCATTTTTGGCACCTGGCCTAGGGAGGAAGGAACGAGAGGAAAGGACAAAGAGAAAGAAGGGATAACAGAGGATGAACGTGATCCAGTTAATTTAATATAATGACAGAAATCCCTGGAGGGGACACTGATTTACGTCTACAGGCACTTCAGAGCCAGTATTAGTAACAGGTACACAGTTGTACAACTGATACAGCTGTTCAAAGAGAGAATGTGACCAAAAGAATTATATCTAGCATAATGAAAACAATCAAGCCTGCAGGTCAGAAATGTAATGGAAAGATAGTAACTGCTGAGCCCAAAATTACTACCTTGGTTAGCAGCCAACATAAAGAGTGGGTCATAAGTCTATCTGCAGGTAAAAGTCACGAAATAGGTATTTCTGCATCCACACCTGAACTGAAAGCAGCAGCATGTGAAAATTGATCAGCTATGCAGGCAGGTATACAAAATACCTAAACAAAGATTCCCGAGCCGTCTGCAAGCACAAGATCAGGTATATAAGGGAACAGCATCAGCACCAGCACATTAGCATCAGCAAAGAACCCTTTTTTGGGGTCCAGGTACAGATTAATGGATTAGGCACTGGAGAGAACTGTTCTGAAAAGCCTCAAAACATTATCTCAAACTGAAGCAGAGCTGTGCTCTCAGACTGAAGCAGAGCTGTGCTCTCAGACTGAAGGAAGTATACTGCTGCAGGTAGGGGAGTGCGGGGGTATCAAGCATTCAGAAAGTTACAAAGGCACAAAACTTGTAGGCATTGCTGGCCTGCCTAAGCACCACGTGAATGTAGCTGAAGCAAGAACATTGCAAAAGCTGAAGTACACGGAAGTATATGAAAGCAAACACTTCAAATCAGTATTTAGCTCACACTTACACCCAATCTAGCAGCACATTATGGAAAATTTAGAATGCCAGGCAGCATTACTGTTCACAACAAGGAGGTTTGCCTTAGCATACTGGATATTGCAAGCTCTCCCCTCAGTGCAAACAGCCATGTGGAATCAAATGGGAAAGCAGCAAAATATTCCCAGGAAAGACCATATTTGTAAATGCATCAAGCAACACGTCTGAAGCTGAAGGAAACATTTTGCCACAGAGCCCAAACTGGCCAATATAAAGAACTACTAATAACTGGAAAACATGTCATTTAGTAAGCTAAGTAAGAATCACTTACGGATTATACTGTCAAGACCAACATATTTAGGGCCAAGATGGCAATCAGGAATCATTTGCAACAGCAGTGGTTCCAGATTTCTTACCCTCTGTTGACAGAGACTTCTCATTTCCAATATGCAAGAATTAGAGACAAAACAGAAGGCACTGAAATGCCTTTGGCCAAGCTGTAAAGATTGCCAAATACCATCTGTAGTCTGGTCTTTCTGTCCTTTGAACAAATGGCCACAGCTAATGCAGCAAGTCATCCTGGTATTCAGGGCTTCTTTTGTGACCAACTGGTGATGTACCCCTTCTGGAATTGAAATGGCTCAAAAGAAGCTGGCCCGTGAAAGAAAGGCTTGTATATAATCTCTAGGGAAAGAGGTTTTTCTTGTCAGCTACTTTAAATGTCATGTATTCAGACAATAACAGAGAGAATATCTTTCAAACCATCAGTTTTCTCCAGTAATGCCCAGGTTTCCTCTGTGATATCAAACGTGTTGCAGTTCCTGTGCAGGTGGTGTGATCTCACTTGGTTGATAGGATCACCACAGATAAATGCTTGATTCCTCTGTCACTGTCTGTTCTTCACCCTCACATTTCTTGGGGATTAAAATCCTGGGAAATGCCTATTTACCTAGTGGGTGCTGGTTGAAACAGAAAGCTATGCATGTTACATACCATGCACATCAATGCCATGGCAAAAAATGGTTCGAAATGTAATCTCGGTGAGAGCAAGCTGCCCACAGGAACATGTGATACTGCTTCTGGCCATGGTGCCTCTGCAGACCAGAGCAAGCCATGCTGTTTGCAGGAACTTCCTGTTCTCCGTTTGCCATCATTTGTCTTCTGGTAATTTCTCTATGATTCTTTTTAAAGAAGAATTAATCTCACTGAACACCTTCCCTTGTTTTTACAAATGCAGATCTTCAGATTCAGTTTAAGCAAGCTGTCTGTGCTCCGTGCAGAGACGGCTGGTAAGTTCTGTATTATTACTGTAATCTGAATCATTGTAGACTGGTGATTTAATATTTTAATGTAATCTTCTACACACCTACAATAAGCAAATGCATTTAGAAATAAAAATTGTTTCAAAGTGCCACCAACTGTTGTTTTTGCAAACTGCAGTTCAAAGAATGTGTTTTTTAAATGCTTCTACTCAGTGTTTTAGCATTTTCTGGTGTAGCACACAAAAGAACAAGTGCACATTATCCAAGTTAGACAAGCAGTACATCCCATTACAATATCTCCCTTATGGCTGAGTTTCAAAGGCAACAAAATACAGTATACCAGACACACTTTTTCTGTTCTTTATAAAATTCTGTATTTCATATTTGTTTTAATGACAAGTCAATTTCCAAAACTTTCGAGAAACCTCCAAAACTATCTGAGAGAACCAAGCACTAGAAGTTCGCATTGCTTTTTAAATAAGTCTGTTATTAGTGATGTGTGAGTTCCTAAGCATTAGGTGTGTGCCAAGAACAACATGCTCTAGTGGTCTGCCTTCATCTCCTCAAACTTCCACTCTTCTCAAAATTTGCTTTCCTAACTTCCCTCAGCCACTGAATTTTGATTTCTCCTTATTCAAGCTGGACTTCCCATAATGAGAAACTCTTGTATGATCTGCTGACAGTAAGCAAAGGAGCAGGATCATGAAGTTTACCAGAAAAGCACAGCGGCACGGATCTCTTGGTGCCACAAACAGGGTAGGCAATCGCAGGAGTTTGTCAGTCTGCATTGTGCATTAGTAATGGAGCGTGAGACAGTCCTCCTGGAGACTGAATGGTTACAACGCCTAGTGAGCTGATCGCCATAAATAGCAGCTCTAAATCAATTCTGTTTGCTTGCTGTGATTATATGAAATGCATCAACTATTAAACAAATCAATGTGACCCCAAAGATTCCTTGGCTTAATATCTTATTATTTTGGGGCTATAGGCTGATTAGGCATTTAAATAATTTTCTGTGATAGCATCTGCATTATTTGAATATGCCAGATTGTGAACACAAACCTTTAGATTTCTCCAGTGCTTTATTTGCCAGCAACGATGATAATAAAATTAACAGCCTTCTCTTGCTTTTGCTGATACCATTTAGCTTTTTCCAGAGAGGTCAAAGTAGGCATTTTACTGGTTTGAAATGAAATGCTTCATGCAAGGTTTGAGTTATTCAGCTATTGACTGGTGGGAGCATTCATTTCAGTGAATAGTAAGTTACTCCAATCTTCTCAGTCCAAATTGATCCAACAGAATGAGACCCCCTTTGAAGTCTGAACTCCTCCACAATTTTCTCTTTCAAAACTGCTCTGAACCCCCTGTAGATGTAGTGGGTAATCGGTGCTGATTGATTTCTGAATGTGCAGATGGAAGAACAGGGAGAGGAATGACGCAATGACATGAGAGGATGCAAAGTTCAAGAACACCCTAGGCATGTGCCAAGAAGACTTTTCCTAAAAGCAATTGTGTGACTGCAAAAAAGCCAGCAAGGAAGTAAAAAATCAAAGCTATAGCTGAAAGGTGAGACAAGGAGATTGTAGCCTGGAGGAAACTGTTGGTGAAATGGCTAGAGGAGGGAGGAGTTTTCAGCAAAACAGCACACGCTTAAATGGAGGAGATGAAGGAGGATGCAGAAGTTCCTAATCACATAGAAAGAAATCTGCTCAGTTTGCTGTTCTAAGAGAGAAGGATCCCAAAGCAGCACATATTGACAAAACAGTAGACATCTGAAGCATATGTCAGTTCCTTTTTCTTAATAAAAGTTTCAAAAGAAACAAACTAATTAGTTTGATTAAGAAAAGCAATGATTTAGGATACCCAAAATTTTTCTTACATGAGGAATTCAGGTTTTTCAGATTATTTCAAAGGTTTGAAATATTTTCAAATGAATAGAAATATCCAGATTCTCAAAGCCATGACTGCCTTATTGTCACCGTAGTAAGAAATGCCTTTATTTCCATTGACTGTTTTACAAGTAGCTGTGTTATTATCAGCTACGTAAATCTCAAGTGTGGTGCACTATGACTACTTTTGGCTGGTCTTACAGGCATAGTTCTGACTATGATTGCCATTGCCATATGCAAGTATTACATTAAATAAAAATAAGGCTGGAATTTGCAACCCGCATTGCAAAAGCAATTGAGAACAGAATGACAGAATGAAAACTGGCAAACAGAACAAAATCTTGAAAATTTGCAGGGTAAAATATCAGGTTTCTATGGCCCACACTATTGAGGTTCTGCAGTTTTGTTTTCCTTTCTAGTTTAGATCTAAGAAAACCTTATTAGGATTCATTAAATGACTCTTCTGGTATCAACTTAGGTGACAATAAATAATGCTTATATTGTTTTCCTTAATGAGGAGTAAATCTGAATTTTGTAGAGCTGCAGCCAAAGCCTACTGCCCTTATTTAACATTGCTTTGTAAGAAATATGTCTTTTCAATTTTCCTTGTTTCCTAATCAATTACTTTGGCATCCTTTCCCCACTTCAAAATGAATACATCTCACCATTCATTAACACCATGTTGAATAGCAGTGCTTCCTTTTGTCACAAATCAGCATTACTGTAGTGTGCAATGTGGGTTGAGTCTCATTTACATTAGGATTCTTTATATCATTCTGACAAGAAAGACATTCTTATAGGGAAAATCTAATGTATGCCACAAATATTGAGTTGCAAAGGCAACTAGACTAAGGCAGCCTCCCTGGCTTTTGCTGCTGCAGAAGAGACTCTGATGTGCAGCACCAAGTCCTGTGTCCTGCCCCAGCACAGATGGTACCGGCACTCATCAGCGCAGACCAGGCTCTCCGCATGTATTGCTGGCTGAACGTTGACCCCACATTCCTCTTATCAGAGAGGGAGATTATGAGTCTTTTATTATCACTAATGAGGATCAAGACAGGGTGAACAGGTTTGGGACTTCGCTGAGACTCCCTCACCACAAAAATGTGTTTAGCACCAAACACTCACATCACTCATCAGAGAGGTGGTTATCAGGCAGAAGCTGAACTCAAATGTTACTTCAAGCTAACTTTCAAGCTTCCCAAAGCCCCGAATTTCTGACTTGTCTCCAACAAATGAAGCAATTCTTTACTTCATCACTCTGATTATTCCAAACCTATTTCTGCTGAAGTGGCCAGGTATCCTTTAAACCCAATATAACTCTCATACTATAAACCTCTTAATTTAACATTCCTCATGGCTATTTGAAGAACAAATAAATATCCTTCTGCTTTTCAGAAAAATGCCTCTGCAATTAAACCTTTTATTAAATCCTTAGATTAGTAAAAGCTGTACTGTCATATGAATACTCTATTAGCATGAAAAAAATAGTTAGAAAAAAAGGCTAGGAGTATTCCTGCTAAATGAAAATTCTTATGAAAATCATGGGATCCATGGGGCTTGCCTAGGACAAAAAGAATCTTTATCAAATTGTACTGGATAATTAATAGAACAACAATAATAGTAACAGAGTTGTAACATTTTGCTTTGATACATGCTAAGGCAAAACTTTGCTTTGATCAATAATCTAAGCAGATTTGTTTTAGTCCATCAATTTGGCTTTCCAGCACATTGTATCCCTCCTGTAACCACACTTGAATGGGTGAAAAGCTTGCTGTTTCCATTTATGCTGTCTGTTAATGTTTTCTGCTGGGCTCTTCCACATTCCTGGCAATTCCTCATATTTCTTACTTCATTAGTCCAATCCCTATTTTCTCTAATTCCTTTGATTTTACAGTAATTCATTCTAGCCAAAGCTAGAAAGCCAAACAGCACACTGCCAAAATCAGGTCACCCTTATTTTGTTAACACGTGGTGTTGGCCAGTGGCATGACAAAGCAGGATCCAAATTCTGCTGGTATTTTAATACAAATGGTGATTCTCCTTGCTCCCGTTTATATACAGTACTTAAAAGGGCAAGTCTATGTCTTCACTGCCCTGATAACTAAAGCTAGCTTTCCAAAATTCAGTCGTCACTGCTTATTAACCCCTCATGGCTATGCCCAGAAATCCTGCTGCATTAATTCAAAGAAGCATAGAAATGCTGGCAGGAGTAGGATCCTCTGGAAGTCATCCAGCCTGACATCCTCTGGGGAGCACAGCAGTGCCAGCACTGGGTCAGGTCAGCCTGTGGCTTTGCCTTGCCAATGCAGCAAAGGTAGATTCAGCTTCCCTTTGAAATTGTCCCCTACCTTGCTTCCGTGGATTAGTTTATAAAATGATAGAGTACATCTGCAATTTACTAGTGAGCAGCTAGGCTATATATGTATATTTTAAAATGAAATGTGCAGCTCTGATTTTATATGAGTTCTTACACTAACCATCATGATCATGAACAATAGATTTTTGCCCTCCTTTTTGTGACTGCCTTTCACATATATTTATATATATCACACATATATTTTTACATATTTTATCATATATATAATTTTATTATATATCAATATACATAATTATATACGTGCCATATATATATACCATATATGTGCCAGATATATATACCATATATCTGATATCTACCTGTGTCTGTCAGTCTTCTTACACTAACTTCAAGTAACATGAAAGAAACAGCTCAGGAGAATGGCGTAGGAAGAACTAATGAGACTGAGAAGTCAAATATCAGAAAATAGAGGCATGAGAGTACAAAGACTTGAAGACAGCAAGTCTGTTTAACCAGTAGAAATAGGTTAAGAATGAACCTCGCTATCAACAAGGCTATCAACAACTATACTGGCAAAAGTCCCTTGATACCAAGTACTCTTTAATTTAACAGACAGAAGCATGGAAGGACCAACCAACGGCATACAAGTTCATGCTAAAAAGAAGATGGAAATTTTTACCAGAGGAAGCGTTTCACCAGTGGAACAGACTAAAAAAGGACCTGGAAGAATGAATTGGGATGGGTCAGAATGTATGACCTCCTGAAGACCTCTCTTGTGTCCTTGAGGATTTTTCTGCTTTTTCTCCTGCTATCTCAGCTGGGCTGATAAAATGTATTGCTTGCCTTCCTCCTCTATGGCCTGATTCTTGCTCCAGTCACAAATTCTTGAGTCAGAGTTGGTAAAATTGTATGGCCTGTGGTTATGGTAGAGATCCCTAACACTTCTTGGGTCTTTAAAAATCTGTTACTTTTTTCTGCCTGCAATAGGTGGATGCTCAAATTCTTTAGCAAGTTTCAAATATTCAAAAAATGCTACCCAGTACGTAAGTAGTGTGGGTGGAATTTAATTGTAAATGTACATAGTTACATTGCTTAAATGACAGCGGGGTTTAGTCCTTATTTTGTCAAAATTTGGTTTTAATCCCTGAGATCATTTGCTGTTAATTTTCTGTGTTTTCACATTTCTGGCTTTTAGAGTAACCCACACAAACTTTTCCTACAGAGACACATCTATTTGCAAATCACCTTCATCTGAATATTGTATAATTTAGTGAAGCTACTGCTTGTATAAGCTATTATCAAGACGCAAAGACTGAAATCTATAACTAAAACTTTATCTAAAACTGTTCAATAAATATCCTCAAATTTCTCTATTGCTTTCCTTCATCTGGCTGTGCCCACCAAGTGTTCTTAAAATTACAGAAGGTAAAACTGTGCCCTTTAGCTTCAAATACATCCAAATATAGAGACTTTGACAAAAGAGTGTTAGAACCATTTCATCAAGTACTCCTGTCTCAAGGTCATATTAAACCTGCTTATGATTAGACATCCAAGTAACTAGTTTCTTCATTTCTCTGTTGTTTTGTAAATCTGATTGGCAATCAATTGGAAATTGCTGATATATCAGGGAATGTCAGAGGGGTTGAAAACAGTTAACAGCTAGACTCTATGATCTTAACAGCCTTTTCCAGCCCAAATGATCCTTGATAAGCAGCAGTAGAATTGAGTACAGAAAAGGGAGTGAGGTGCT
This sequence comes from Gymnorhina tibicen, assembly GCA_013399875.1. NCBI lineage: Eukaryota > Metazoa > Chordata > Aves > Passeriformes > Artamidae > Gymnorhina > Gymnorhina tibicen. Next base: position 1,403,884 of record VXAZ01009303.1, on the reverse strand, counting down.
GAGAAGACAGCAGATGATTTTAAAGTATGCTTAAAATCTCCAAAACAAGCTTAATGCACTCCCTTCATTAAGAAAAGGAGGATATTTAAATATGCTCTAATAATTTTCATGCAAGCAATCCAGGAAAGGGAGTGCACACAACCATCAGCTTCCAGGAATAGCTTTCCTCATACTGTTTCAGCCAGATAATATTAGGCTGTCAACAACTGACTGACCCACGTTTCATGGCTCCTCAAAGGATGGTGTCTCAGAGGACTTTGTGTACTCACTGGCAATCAAAATGTCAAAGACTGAACAATGCTACCAAAATGCTGCTTTTTGAGAAGGGAACTACTGAACTCTTGCAGGTCTCTCTGAGAACATGAAACTAAAAATTCTTTTTCTCAGGAATTTACAGAGTGTAAATGTAAATGTGAGAAGTAGGAAGTGGGAGCACTGCTGAGGTTTTATCAGATTCATATTCAGAATCATGTAAAAGAGCAATCTACATTACTGGGTTTGTCACCACTGGTCCAAAGGTCATTGATAGGGCAGCACAGCAGAAGACAGGAGTAAATTAACTCCTAATGTTACACATAGTACTAAGCCAATAAGAAAGTCTGCTAAGGCAAGAGATGTACCCCCAATAAAAGACATTTCCAACAATAAATGCCAATATTTGCACTACAGGCAAAGGAGAGAGGAAGAGGTCTGGAAAGTCACTGATAACAGAAGTCCTGTCTGCCATGACCAGGTGCCTAAAGTTTTATATTAAGTGTATGCATGTTAGGCAGAGGTTAGGCAGATTGACTTAAGATGAAACCCCCAATTCTTGTAATCAAACTTTAAGCAAGATATTATCCTTTGGGGAGACTTTGGAGAACTTAATCTTTTAGGGCAGATAAGAAGCAGATACAGAAGGAAAAGGGTAATCATGTTCTCTACTTTTCCAAACCCAGTCCTTAAGAACACAATTTTTAGCAGGTTTGGGGGTTTTTCCCCTTTTATCTCTATATCTCAGAATTCAGAGCTGAAATGGAAGCAAACAACGAGGTGAATATTACACTTTAATAGTCTGCTCTTTTGTTTATTTCTGGCTACTTGCATAAGGGAAATAAAGGACAGTTATCTTTTAAATATAACAAAACATACAGCAAAACTGTTTTCTCAAACAGAAAACAAGGAACCTTTATATTTTGTAGGTTCTGGTTGATCTTATTTTGAACTGTCCACTGTGCTGATCATGTCAGTTTATGTGGATCAGTCATTTGTTGCTGTATTTTGGTTTGCATGGAAAGGCTTTGGTAGCAGGGGGGCTTTGTGAGAAGCTGAGAGAAGCTTATCCTGTGTCCAGCAGAGCCAGTGCCAGCCAGCTCCAAGACAGGCCTGCTGCTGGCCAAGGCTGAGCCCATCAGTGTTGGTGGTAGCACTGCTGGAATAATGTATTTAAGAGGGAGAAAAACCCCTGTGTATCCGCAACTGTAGCAGAAGAGCGGAGTGAGAGAATGTGTGAAACAACTCTACACTAAGCAAGGCCAGTGAAGGTGGAGGGGGCAGAGGTGCTCCAGGTGCTGGAGCAGAGATTACAACCCATGGAAGTCCACACTGGAGCAAATATCCACCTGCAGCCCTTGGAGGACCCCCCACTGGAGCAGTTGGATGCAGCTGAAGGAGGCAGGGACCCCATGGGAAGCCTGTGGAGTTCATCCAGCTCCTGGATGAACCCATGGACCCATGGAGAGAAGCCCGTGCTGCAGCAGGTTTTGCTGGCAGGACTTGTGACCCTGTGAGGGACCCATGCTGGAGCGGGGTGTGCCTGAAGGACTGCACCCTGTGGAAGGGATCCATGCTGGAGCAGTTTGTGAAAAATTGCAGCCCATAGGAAGGACTCACGTTGGAGAAGTTCACAGAGGACTGACTCCCATGGGAGGGACGCCACACTGAGTGGGGGAAGAGTGTGAGTTCTCCCCGAGGAGGAAGCAGCAGCAGAGGCAATGTGTGATGAACAGACCGCCAACCTCATTCCCCATCCCCCTGAGCTGCCTAGGGGGAGGAGGCAGAGAAATCAAAAGTGAAGTTGAGCCCAGGAAGAACGGAGGGGTGGTGGGGAGGTTTTTAAAATTTGAGTTTATTTCTCATTACCCCGCTCTGATTTGATTAGCAATAAATTAAACTAATTTCCCCAAGTTGAGTCTGCTTTGCCCATGACAGTAACTGCTTGAGTGATCTCTCCCTGCCCTTATCTCAACCCATGAGCCTTGTATTATATTTTCTCTCCCCTGCCCAGCTTGGATCTTGACAGCAATTTCTGAACTGTACAGATGAACACAAGAGAAAACATTGTTAATAGGTATTGTTGAGAGACAGTTTATTCCAAGCCACTCAAAGTGTAGAATCAGGACCCTCAAAGCTATTTCCATAGTAGCAAATACAATGTCTCTGCTCAAAAGAATTGGAGTCTAACATCAGCACTAGCAGAGGCACACAGGTGGGAAAACATCAGCAAACAAAACACTACGAGGAAGAATAATAGGTAGCAGTCATAGTTTAATCAACAGCCTGACTCTTGTAAAATGTGTTTTGTTGGCATCACAGCAAGGGAGCATTTTTATCCTTTATAATGAGGATATCTGTACCTGCTACAGGAAACTTGTCTCAAGCCTGGGAAGGCATGAAGATGTCTGACTGAAATCGAATAATACTCTGGGAGGGGCCAGCATCACAGGCTAGTGGGAGGCAGTAATTAACCTGAATATGTGATGAGAAGTAGATGAATTACTAAAGGCTTTGAAAATCATGTAAAGAAAATTTGCTTGTTAGTGAGGTATTAATGGAGGAATGAGATAAGCAAAAGGATGCACAAAGAGGGGATGAAGAGAGAAGAGGGTCATGGCCACAGCAGCAGGCTATGGAACTGTGTGGTAGCATTTAGGTAGGTCTAATGCAACTTTCAAGATCAGGAAAACACAGCTGAAACATTATAGAAACCAGGATGGAAGTTTCAGCAACTAAACCTCCCTTGCTTCAAGCTGCTCTTAAGGGGCAACTCGGGCAATGAGATAACTTCACCTGAGTATTTTCTGGACTCTTAGATGGGGCTTATGGTTTTGGAGTGTAGAAAGCCCCTCGGATTTAAGCCTCTGTTTTAAACATGACAGAGGCTGTGGGTCTTGAGGGGACGTGCAAGGATATTCTCCCTCCTCCTTCTCAAGGACAGTAGTGGGAGCAGAGTGAGGGAACAGGTCAGGCTCCCATGCAGATGTGTGCCAAGCTGCAGGAGCAAGACATGGACAAGGCAGTAAAGCAGTTTGGAAATGAGGGGGAGAAGGTTCATCACTAGGATGAAAAGTCATGAACTTTAATGGGGACATGGGGACAGATCTGGGCCAAGTCCAAAAATGTTTGAGAATAATAAGAAAACCAAGGAAAACCCAGAGTGAGCTGCAGATTGGTTGTTTTTTTTTTTAATAATAGATGCATATTTTTATAGTAGTTAGTAAGAAGAAGATTGCTTAGGTTTGGAAGCCTTGGTTTGCTCTTAAAGAGGTGAACTGTGCACCCAGTGTGTACTTTTGCAGAGCTCCTAGAGTGTAGAGATGGAACTATGGAGAGTAAGAATTGGGGAAGGGACATAGCAAGGTTTGTCCAAGGAAAGAAAGAGAAACCCATGAAATTCACAACTGGAATTTAAAAGCTACAAAATAAAATTATCTGATTCTGCTTCCACAAACACAGACATGATCATCTGGCAAATAAGAAAAAGGCCACATCTCAATTTTTTAAAAATCCACTAGTGTTTTAAAGGCTACATCTAGAACCCAAGGTATTTTTCAGATCACCTCAAAACCTTGTTATGGGCATGTTCTACCTGAGATCTGAATCCTTTAAGACTGACTTCTTCCTGTAATGAGAAGTAAAACATACCCTTCTAAATAAGAGATCACATCTGTCTTTTACAGTTAAGTATTCTCTTCCCCAACAAATAACCTTAAACATGAGACATGAAGACGTGCACTTTTACAGCTTCTGTTAGGAAGGTTAGTTAAACAATCTTTGGATAATGAAAAAATTGGGAAATAAAAAAAGAAATATGAAAAGACTGACAATTGGGACAATGCCGATCTGGGCTGCTGATCTGGCTCTCTAGTTCTACTTGGTTACTTTGAGAAAAGCCAGATGAGACACATTCTGCTTCCAAGAAGTGGGATGCATGACTGCCTTGTGTTTGGCAGAAGCCTCAAGTGACACAGTTTTATTTACCTATCTCTTCTGGGCCTTTTTCTTCTTCCCCAAAGAGCTACCCGTAGAGCATTGGGGGATACTGATGGCCTTTGCTGACTCAATTATTTTTCAGTAGATTCACTCCTGGATTTCACACTTTGCAACATGTAGACCAAGAGTTTCATAAGAGCCTCTCTCCAAGATCAAATTATGTTGGATTTAACTGGTTACAGGAACTGTCCCCTGCCACCAGAACGAGATCTTCCGCTGTGCTCTACCTTGCAAAGTGTTGCTGAGAATAACTGTACCTGCCCTGAATCTCTCAAAGGGCCTCTTGACCTTGCAAAGCTCTGATATTTGGATGATGCTATGATCATTCACTACTGCTTTAGTCTTGCTACACTAATCTGCTGATGAAAGTAGGCCGAAAAGACCTTTGTGGCCTTCAAAACTGCTTCCGTTCCTGAATTTCAGCATGTTGTAAGAAGCATCTCTCTCTTAGCCTCTTCCTAAGCAGAACAGACAAATAAATTTTGCAATTAAGTCTCATACTGCAAAAGAAACTGTCAACTAGTAAACATCCTAAAAGGACTCAAATTAATGGATGATGCATTTTATTAAATTAGCAGCCCAAATCTGCATGCCAGCAAAAGCTCCTAGCTTCTGATTACCTCCGGGAACAAAGACTAGAGCATGCTTATAAATAGTGGCAGTGGGCTTAGCATATGTTACCTTCTTTCCTAGATAAATATTAATTAGCCATGCAGAAGAACCAGATCTCTAATAGGAAGAAATCTTTGTAGCTCCCCTTAAATCAATGCTGACATGATGATTTCACTAGGAAAATATTTGATTCTTAATTTTCAGCAGTTTTACTTCTTTGCAGTGATTCACAAGTTTCTTACTTCTTTGCATCGCACAAGTTTCCATCAAGCTTTATGCATTAGTAGCTTATTGCTTTAAAATGTGTGCAGACTTTTTTTTGAAATACAAAATTCGGTGTTCCATTTCTGAAAACCTGGTGTTTTGGGACCCCTTTGAAATCAACTCCGGATCCTAAAAGGAGACCTTTAGAGATTCCATTCTCTAAATCAGGCAGAAAGATTTGAACATACTGAAGTGGGACAATGCTTTGAAACTGATACAGGTCCATAGCTGAAAGTAAAGAATTTATCTTCTGCCAGATCTGAGCAGATGAGACCTTTTTTTGTTTGAATCCCTACAAAGTCTACATGCATTCATTGTCCTTTGCCTTCATGCTGAACAGGTGCTAAAGGTTATGCCACTGACTTTTATTCCTAGACAGCTGTACCTTTATGTCATACCATCATGGCTATTTTCTATGGATCATTCCCCAATGGGTATGCATGTATTTTACAGCTGCTTATAATCCACCCATATTATAGCAGATAGGTTAAAATGCCTTCAGGTATATAACTGGAGACAGCCTGAACTGGAGGGATGGTCATTGAGCCAGATCCTCTGGCATCAAAACAGGCGTTTGCACTGATTTTAGTGTGAATTAGAGGCTCCAGCAGCCTCAGACGGAAACCACAGCCCTTTTCACACAAGCAGTCAATTCTTCTGATTTGTAACAAAGCAGGAGAATTATGGCCAGTGCAGAAGGATAGGAGACAGAGCAGGATTGAAGTGGTTTCCTGTGGAGTATCTCCAGGAACATCGTTAAAAATCAAATTCCTTGTAGATGAATGAGGAACAGACACCAACCTCAACTTCCACCGCTAAGAACTGAAATGTGTGAGGATCAGTGCAGTGAGTGGAGATTAACTGCTAGAGACACTGTAGGGGAGGACTGGAGAGGTTTTTTTTTTTGCTTGACCTCAGTTGCCTACTCAGGGTAATTGAATGCTCTTCGGTGGGTATCTGAGTGCATTTTTCAGCGTCTGTGCCTGACCAGTATGGGTTGAGAAACTCAGTGTGTATTTGTGCCTTCTGAGCCCATGTGCTTGTTTCTCTGTCTGGGTCCTTAGAGTAAAAATCAAAACTAGGCCCAGCTGTTCCTTATAATTAAATTTCAGTAACTCAAGCTGGGTGATTTTATTTTGACTAGTGACTTAAAAGTGATGGCATTTAAATGGCCTTAGCTGTATTTCGAAGTTAACATTGAGAAACTTCACACAGACATTAGTGTTATTTGTCTGTTGGCAAACTCAACAAAATACCACTGTGTTGATTTACATAGCGAAGGTTATCTTTGCTAACAGAAGGACTCAGATTTTCATTATTTAAAATATGAGTATGGATCTCATCACAGTGCAGGAGGCTACAGATGCCATTACACACAACTTACCAGCTGAGTCAAGAGCAGAGGTGAAGTTTATATTGTGCACTGAGCCCCGTGTTCAAATATACCTAAAGGATCCAAAAGCCAAAACCCACACAACATTATCTGCCAGGAAAGATCTGACTGTAAAATGAGGACTTTTCCTTTCTGTACTTAGGTTTGTTTCTATGTGTCTGTCTTCTCTCTCTAATTTATTTATAAGATATTTACGCCATACATGGGCAGTCTGTGAAGCAATAAACCAATAATAGGCTCAGTTTTCATTGCAGTTTCTATATTTGGGTATTTTAGTACATCAAAATCTGGATATAAGAAGTATTAACAGTCTTATGCCAGCAGAAAGAAATTAATTTTATGCCTGCCTCTGCACAGAAGCCAAAAGCTTCAGGAAATAAGATCTCTTCTCATAAGCATCTTTTCAGATCCAGTTAGGAGAGGAGAAAATAAACAATGAAATGCAAGCTTCCGGGCAACAGCACAGCAGTGAGATATGATCCTCCATGTGATAATACATATGATTCACAATACGTGTCTGACTGGCACTCCAAAACTCCAGTACTTACTGAAGATCTAGGAAGAATCTGGTGCTTTGATCAAGCCTTGGCCCTTGGGAGTCCTGTTGTGACAGGGGTCTATGTGCAGCCTGGCAGAGCAGAGAGGGAGAACAGTCTTTTAAAACCTGAGCACCCCTTGTTGTGACACAAATCCTTGGAACTGGCATGCACAACCTAAAGGAAGCAGCAGTTCCAGTGCCTGGGTGGGGACATGTTTTCTGCATGCCCCTCCAGCAGGGACGGCAGCCCCATGACATGGAGCACTGTTAGGAAGCTGGCTTTATTTTCTTCCTGCAGGTGTTCATAACCCACGTCTGAGGCCCCAGAGAGAAGCATGGGGAATGCTTACTGAACCTGCCCAGGAAGACCAGGTGGTCCTTATAGGAAGTCAGGTGAGGTCACCACAGCTAGACCTGTCATGTGCTGGGTGAACATTTTGCTGACCACTCGCAGCAGTGCTACAGAAATGAGTGAGAAACAAGCAAGCACAATGGAAGAAAACAAATGAGGGAGAAAAAAATCATCTTCTTGGCAAGACAAAGAGGGAAGCAATGAATGATGATTACTGATGAATAATGACCCAGAATTAATGGAGAAGGGCAACAGCAAAAGCTGTGCACTGAACACAAATATTTTAGAATGAGGATAAACAGTGACATTAGTAGGGTGGCCAGAACTCATCACCCATTCACATAATACTTGTCTACACTACACCTCATGGCTGATAGCAGTAGCTAGGGCTAGAATATTGCCCTTGGAGGCTCTATAATTTTATCAGAAGAGCCTTTGCACAAGAGACAAGCTGTTCCAAAACTGAATGAAGGGCTAGGTTTTCCTCTTGTTATTACTGGTGTTTTAAATTTAAATCCCTCTCAGATACATAGCCCTATTTGGGAAGAATGTTGAGCTACAGAGGCTTGAGGGCAGTTGCCAACTTAAGCACAACTAAATTAAGCCAGAAATGTTGAGCAGAAGCGAAAGCAATATCACACTGTATTAGAAGCCAGATTTATAAAATCTCTGCCTATCAAAGAGATCAGAAGAATGCAGACAGCTCTGTATTATTATACTTAAATGCAGTAAAGTCTAGAGGCTCCAACCAATTACCGGGCACCAAAAGGAGGTGGTGCCTGCTCGAACACAAGGAGGCATCACAAAATAAAAACATGGAAACAGACCAAACCCTATTCCCATGCCCTCTGAGGAAAACAGAAAGGCTCATTGACATTTTATCTTCCATTCAGTTCAGTGAATGTAGGCAAACCTTGACTGCCACACTTTCTTTAATCCAAGGCAATCTTCCCCCTACCTCACTTCTTGAGATCTGCGACAGATTTTACAAAATCTCAAGCACGACCACTGGTGTTTTTTTTAGATCTCAGGAGACCTGTGGGTCTTAGCACATCACATGATCAGGGCACCTTGCCCTGTGCCGAAGCAGGAAGGGGCTGGCCCTGCAGGGCTCTGGCTTTCCCACACTGCTGTGCAGCGCTGGCTCTTCTTCAGTTCAATGCTTCTCTTCTTAGAATTTCCAAACTTCTCTGGGTCACAATGGGTCCTCTCCAGCCTCCTCTTGTGGTACTTCCTTGATCTGCATCCTCTCAGGTAAGCCAGTTCCTCTGGTTCGGGTGACCAACAGGGTGCAGAGGTTTCTCACCCTGCCCGTAAGCTCGATGTCCCAGGCAGAACACTGCAGTGCCTGTCCCTCTGTGGTGCGGAGCGTAGCCCAGAAAGGACGGGGCCACAGGGAAACTGTTTGCTTTTCCACCACAGAGGAAACCAGCCAGGACGAGATATCCAAGAGGGAAGTCCTGAGAGTTTACAGGGAACTTAGGCACGCAGCAGCACGTGGAGATGTGCACAAACATGCTAGCAGACTGAAAACGCTTGTCTCCTCAACTGAATTTGTCGTGGTATCTTCGGGAGATTTAATCGGGCTGGAGCATAGACGTCTCACCGAGCTTGGAATTATCCTGACCCAGCAAAAAGCAAGCTCGCGCTTCCCTTTGTGTGCAAAACTTTCCTGCGGCTGCTGAGAACCAGCGCTGGCAGGAGCGGCGGGACCTGGACAAACGTGTGCTCCCGCTGCTCCTGTCCGCGCCTGCCGAACGCTGGAGGAGCCCGTGGGGCACATCAGGGCTGCTCAACCGCGGGCGTGCATCTCCAAGCACAGCAGAAAAATAAAGGAAAAAATATAAAAAGAAGGGGGAAAGGGTAAGAAAGCCTGAGCCCAGAAGACACGGGATTACTAGAAGTGTAAAGCAGGCGATGTGATGCGGTGGGCCGCGCACCCCTACTGCAGCGGAGCTCGCCGCGCTGCGCAGCCCCTCGCCCGGCGGTCAGGGCGGGTGGTCCCGAGATGCCTGCCCGCTCCGGCTGCGCCCCTGTCCAGCATCGTCTTGCTCACCCCGGCCCTTCCCGCACGCCCAGCTCCGGCACCGAGCGGCACTTGTAACGCCGCCGAGGGACGTGGCGGCGGGCAGTACACCCCGGCCCCTCTGGGCTCCCTGGGGAGCCTGGCATCGCCCAGCCCCACGGCGTAGCGGGCACAGTGCAAGATAGGATGGAAAAAACGGCAGGATCAGGGAACACCTGCATCCGCCCGTGCCGTAGCATCCCTCGTCGGGATGGAAGGGGAGGGGCTGCTCCCCGCCTGGGTGGGGGGCGAGCTCGGGCTCCTCCCGACGCCTGCAGGGACAGGGGCGGGGGGACGGCGGTGGGGCGGTGCGCGGGGCCGGAGCGGGCCGAACCCCCCCCCGTCGGACGGCTCGTGGGTGCGGGAGGGA
>VXAZ01009303.1:1329285-1393749 GCA_013399875.1 Gymnorhina tibicen | reverse complement strand
GGGCTGCGCTTAGGGGCGGCCGGGGCGGGAGCCCCATGTCCGCGGCTCGCCGCGCTCCGCGGGCAGGCGGCGGGGCGATGAGCTGCCGGGGCGAGCGGGCGCTCCTGGCCCCCGCTTTGCCCTGCTCCCTCGCCCGTGGGGAGTGAGGCTCCGCGGAGCCCGCTCTGAGCTCCCGGAAGGGCGGGCAGGCGGCCGGGAGGTGGTGCCGGCGCGGCGATGCTGCAGCCCTCCCCCGGCGCCGACGGGGTCCTACCCGGGTAGCGGCCCCGCCGTGCCGCGCCGAGCCCCGCCGTCTGCGGGGGCGGCGGCCGCGAAGGGATGGAGCCGGCCGGCCCCTGCCGGGCGCAGTTGGGCTCCGCCAACGACTCTTACCGAAACTGTAGCGCCGAGGAAGTGATTTACCAAGATGCCACCCCCCTCTCCGGGAAGATCGTGCTCGCCGTCGTCCTGGCGCTGGTCACCCTGGCCACGGTGCTCTCCAACGCCTTTGTCATCGCCACGGTCTACCAGACGAGGAAACTCCACACGCCGGCCAACTATCTGATCGCCTCGTTGGCCGTCACCGACCTCCTCGTCTCCATCCTTGTCATGCCCATCAGCACCATGTACACTGTGACCGGCAAGTGGACGCTGGGTCAGATCGTCTGCGATATCTGGCTGTCCTCGGACATCACCTGTTGCACGGCGTCCATCCTGCACCTCTGTGTCATCGCCCTGGACCGCTACTGGGCGATCACCGACGCCGTCGAGTATTCCACAAAACGGACTCCCAGGCGGGCAGCGGGTATGATCGCACTGGTATGGATCTTCTCCATCTGCATCTCCATGCCCCCTTTGTTTTGGCGGCAGGCGAAGGCCGAGGAAGTATCTCACTGTGTGGTGAACACGGACCACGTCCTGTACACCGTGTACTCCACAGTAGGAGCCTTCTACTTCCCCACTCTGCTGCTGATAGCTCTCTACGGGAGGATCTACGTGGAAGCCAGGTCGCGGATTTTGAAGCAGACGCCAAAGAAAGCAGGTAAAAGACTAACGCGGGCACAGTTAATTACAGACTCCCCGGGATCGACCTCTTCCGTCACGTCCATAAACTCCAAGGCTCCCGAGGGATCCAGTGAAACGGGCTCCCCCGTGTACATGAACCAGGTGAAGGTGAAGGTCTCGGACGCCCTGCTGGAGAAAAAGAAGCTGACGGCCGCTAGAGAGCGGAAAGCTACAAAGACTTTAGGGATTATTTTAGGAGCCTTCATCGTGTGTTGGCTGCCCTTTTTCATCATCAGCCTGGTATTGCCTATTTGCAAGGACGCTTGCTGGTTCCACATGGCCATCTTTGACTTTTTCACGTGGCTTGGATATCTCAACTCCCTCATCAACCCCGTCATCTATACTATGTCTAACGAAGACTTCAAACAAGCTTTCCACAAACTCATACGTTTCCGATGCACAGGCTGAAATGTTGAATGCGATGTGTTCCCCGGGGCAGCCCCCATGCACGCCCGCGCCCGGCGCCACAGGTAGGTCCGCGCACCCCGCCCTGCCCGGAGAGCCGCGGTGCTCGGGGCGCGACGGGTCGGGGGAAGGAAGGGGGGGTCGGAAATGGGGCCGGGGCGATGCGGCCCCACAAACAGCTGGTGTTCAGACCCTTCGCAAGTGGCGGCGAGCACTGAGGATGCTCCACGCTTCTGACATTTCACGGTGTGTGTGTGCGCGCGTCGNCCCCCCCAGCGCCCCCCCCAGCTCGCGGGGAGTGACTCACGGCAATCTGCTTTTTATTCCACCTATTAAACCGATCTGCCGCCATTTCGTATGCTAATGCCCGTGTTTCGGCCAATTAGTGCTAAACGGCACTTGCTTTCCGAGCCCGCAGCCGAGCTCCCCGGAGAGCGCCGGGGCCGGGCCGGTTCCCCCGCCCGCGGCGGCTTCCCCGGTGCCTCCTCCGGGCCCCCGCCGGCAGCTGCAGGCACCGCTGGGCAGCTGGGCGTGCAGCCTGCTTGGAAGGGAGTCGATGCAGCCCCAGTACCAGTGGCATTTTGTTTTTCCGTTGTTTTTTTTTTTCTTTGGCGAGGAAGGGAGGTAGGACAGGCCCCAGATGAAGGCTGTTGACAAAGTCCAGCCCTACTTCTTTCTGGGCCTTCTCACGGCGCCGGCCGCTCCTGCGGGAGCGGAGCCGGCTGCGAGCAGGCGTCCCGAGGGGAAAGCTGCTTTAGCCACCGTGGGAGACTCGACACCTCGGCGTGTCTCTGCACACGCGGAAGGGCTCTGCCTTTCCGCGCCTCTTGACAGCAGTGGCTGCCAGCTCATCGCTGAACTCAGCGCCACGTTCTGCAGAATGCATACATGCCTTTATTGTGATACTTTAATAATTCTGCCAATCTTTTGCTTTTTGTCTGCAGAATCAAGTTGCTATTGTAAAGACCCACTGCTTGAAACTTCCCCAAGCCCAGTTGCCAGACTCATGATGCTGCAAAAACGTCAATACATTCTGCCACCAAACTGCTCAGCTCTGCGTTTCAGTGTAATGACTCTGGCAGAGATGCTGTTCCAATAGGCACGCAGATCAGTTGCAAAAAAAAAAAAGAGGGCAGCCTCGAACCAAGGTCTATAATTCATCTGGAATGAAGAAAAAAAGTTTGAGAGTAAACTCCATTTATTTTGCAGGCTTAACTTCTTAATTTGTTCTCCGGCCGGTTGTAGGGGTGTGCACAAGAGCACAGTTGTCTCTGTCTGTGTTGGTAGCATAGTTGTACTTCTGCACACCTGTAATTTCTTTCTTTCAGTGGAAAGAGTTGCTCCCTTCACTCATGAGGCCAAGAGGAGAAAAAAAATCGCGTTTAAAATAGAAGCATCGCAGTAAATTCTGTGAACTTACTCCTCCAGCTGAACATGTGTGAGAAGTGACAGTGTGCAAAAGTTTTGTATTTCAAAACAATAGCAAATGCAAATGCTCTAGAAACAAGAGTTGTAGACCTGTTCAACTGCACTGCATATCTGTAGTCTGTCCTCGTAGTTGCCTTTAGAAAGTAAATACTTCTTGCTTTTACTCCATAAGAGCAGAAATCAAGAAGTCCAATGACCTTTTCCATAAACCAGCTGGGAATAGAAGTAGCAGTTTGATGTTGTAACCATGTTCTCCATTTTGTGTCGGTTGCACACCCTTACCGCATGAACCACTGCGAAATTTAGAATTCTCGAAGTACTTAACATTATTTAGTGTATTTGGTAAAGAAGTGAAGCAGTTTGCTCTTTCAGAAGAGCTATTTCACCTGCAAAATAAATACCCATGAATCATGAATTAACTGATGTTAGTGAAATTTCTTGCCTCCCTACTTCTCCCCTATGTTTTTTAGTTTTTTCTTGTTTTGTTTTGTTTTTTCTTTTTTTTTCTCCTGATTGGACCTTAAGACAGGTCTACGCGTATTCAGCAGAGTTTCAGGATGTGGTCCACCTGCTGTGATAGAACTGCATTGATTGTTCCTCTTATGTGTAAATGAAAATGAGTATAAACAATAAAACGCTTGACTGTGTTCTCAAGAGTGGTAACAATTGTGTGACTGAAAGGAGTATTTATTGGTTTACCTGCTTTCTCAGTATTGACTTTTTAGGTAATGCTGATTTGATGAGTCACTCAAGAAAGCACTTGATGAAGGCTGAAATTACAAGCATCAGTTGGTTGTCAGATTTTTAAAAGGCAGCTTTACTTTCATTGTAGCTGGTTCTGTTAGGCATAATTATTACTATTTTCATGTAATGTCAGAATAGATGTTTAGAGTTTTTCCCAGATATTTTTCTTACTCCTTTAAAAGCAAACAAAACTTACTTTAGCATTTGGTGGGTACTGTAATCAATGTTCTTTTAAGGATGTGTGTATGTATTTTAGATGGGGGCTGTTAAAAGACTGGAAAAATCTTACATGATTTATCTGCCTGCTATTCTTCAGAGTTATTCAAGTAATAAGGACTGACTTACTTAACTGGATGGTAAGGAAAGTACATGACTCTCTGTGGTTCTACTGGTCATAGGCAGAAGGAAGTCTGTAAGATACAAATTAAAGCAGTGGAAAATAAACATGTTCAGTAATTTGAAGAAATCCAAAAGAATTGCCTTAAAATTTCATACCTCTAAAAAAGAGAACTGCTATACTATGCTTCTAGAAAGTACCCTCTTAAATTATTACAGACAAATGTTATAAGAGGAATTTTCTAAAATGCTATCTTACTTGATTGAAATGCCTATAATAATTTTAAATTTAAGGGGGTTTTTTGCATATATGGTGGGGGGAAAAAAGCAGAGAAGCTAACAAAACAATGCTTAACCAATTCTCATTTGTCATTTTCTGATCTTGTAGAGTGGATTTTGTTTACCTCAAATTCTTTCTCACTAAGCTTCTTACATGTGTGAAAAATGAAAAATGAGATTTAAAGTAAGTATTTTCAGCATTTCCAGAGAGTTGAGTTTTCTGTCAGTTTTACAGAGTTAGGGAGCTTGGAGAACAAGGAGGTTCAGGAGTTGGACTTTATGTTCCTCACACTGTTGGACTATACCTTCATCTTCAGCAACTGGCAGCAAATACTCCCAGCTCCTATTGTGATGTGAGGATTTTGCTGAGAAGCTAATTCATCAGGAAAAAGTCCTTCTAAGTTTATGCTGAGGCTCTGAACTTTCTGCACAAGCAAACATTTAGATAGCCACGCTCGCTCTTGGGAAGAGAGTCAGTGTGGAAGCTGCCCTGAGTGACTTGGGGACAGAGGAGAGGAGGCTGACTCAAGCCCTGCTGAGGTACCTGGTAGTTCAAAGCCTTGTGCTACTGGAGCAGCAGCATCTACTTCAGAAAACCATTCGCACAGGGGGATAGGTAGAGTGAGGACATGCATCTGTTCGCAGTGAAAGAGAAGAAATGTAGGGCAAACATTGCTCAGTGCTGGAAAGTATAAATATGTAAAGCATGTTCCAAGATTCATGTAGAGCGTTTTAGGGTGGGAAGAGTGTCCCGTGTGAGCTTTGCCTCTCTGTGACTGGCAGAGCGTGTCCTGGTTGAACCTAGATTTTAAAAGATGCTCAGGGATGTGGTGGTGAAGTGTTGACTCTCTCTCTGAAGAGGTCTGAGGATGTTGCTGTCCTGCTTCTCCAATCCCTTGCTGTGCCTAATCACTGCACTCTGCCTCTGGGAGGATGGAACATCTGAAATTTTTAGTAGGAAAGGCTGTCCTTTTTGTCTACCCTATGTCTGTATTCCTGTGGAAATGGCTCAGTGAATCCTGCCTCTGGGTGCTTTCTCATGGAGACTCTGCAGGTAAACTCCAAAGGTGCCTAGCCCATGCTGTTCCAGTCTTTCATTACAGAAGCAGCATGCCTTTCTTTTATCTATTTCTTGCCTTGGGTTCAGACACTCAAATGATGCTTTTGATACAAACCTCTGCTGGGCACTGAGGTTTGAACACACACTTGCAAACCTTGTGTTTCCTCCGTTTCATGGTAAGGGATATGTGTGTGACAGTGTTGCTGACTCCAAGTGCTGAGACATGTGGCAGTCCAACAGTCGTTGCCATTGTGTGAGCAGCTGTTTGCAGCCCCATAGCCGCACTGTTTTCCTAGTATTTCTCAGTTTTATTTAAGAGGCATTTCTCACTTTCCCGATTAATAAAACACAGATGCAGAATATAGAAATCAAGAGGGGAAATCCCTTGCAATTAACCTTCATATGGCCATGCAGCAGCCAACAAAGTTCTGCCTTTTCTGCATGAATAGGAAGAATAAAATGCCCTGACTAATGTGCCAGGTCTCCATGTGATAAAAGGGATCTCAACTAATTGTCTGGACATTTACACCATATTCCCTGCCAGAGCATTTGAAGAAGCTGGCCTAGCCTTCAGCCTCCAGCAGGGCTGTGTAGAGTAGGGATGACTCCATTTGGAGCAGCTGATTTCCACCCTCCATTGCCCCTGCCTGCAAAAAGCCAATCTGCCTTCCATCAGGAGAACACTCCAAGTGCTTTCTGACTTGAAAATACTGGTCCTGTGTTCTCTTGGTCAGAAAGGACTGGATATTGTCAGAAGTAAGCACTTTTACATGAAAATTCAGTTCAGTCTAAAACTATTCTTTCTGGAAGCAAAGTGAAAATGACAAGTAGTAGTAACATTGGAGAACAAGCATTGTAGTTTGTAGCAGCAAGTCAGGTTGAGCACTGTGGCTGAGAGCAATTCTGCAGGCAAATAGTAAAATTCCATTCAAATTGAAATGTAGCAGAGATTGAAGAACAGGTATCTCCACCAAACAGACGCTGTAGCAAAGAAAGACTTTGAGGAAGTCATCCAAAATCTCCAAGCCTTGACCAGGGTGTTAAGCAAAAAACCCAGGGTTACTACTCCTGCATCTCATGACCCCAGCAGACAGGTGAGCAGGCAGTTTTAGAGGGAAGAACCATGCCCAGAGACATGTAAGAAAATTACAGGTGTGCTTTATGGAATGAAGTAGATGCTAACTCCTTTTTGTGTGTTGGGAACCTTTTTGTCTTTAGAGGAACTAAACGTATTTGAGATATATCCTTAAAAACCCCTCTGTGTCAGTACACAATGATTAGTGGTTCATATTAAGAGTTTTTTACATCCCAGCAGTTAGTACCTAAAACACAGAAGCAGTTTAAGTGAACTCTCTTACAGCTGTGAGTGTGGCTGATAATGAGCTTGAAACATTTAAGCACAGAATAATCATATAGAAAAGCAAGGAGAAAATGGGGCTTTTTAATCAATCACATGTTAAACTTGAAAGATGTAATACAACAGGCAACTCGATAGGTGAGGTGAAGAGGAGATCCGCAGGATATCAAATCTACAATATAGAGATCAAAATCTCATACTGAGTCATTTTCAAGAGCCGGAGAAAGAAAATCTTTGCTGTTCTTTTCAGAGATCAAACTACTTGCAGTCATCCTTATAAAGGAACAAGACTTTTTTATTGTCTTTATACAAATAATACTTTGAAGGCTACAAACAGATGGAGTTCATGGCTGCAGGGCTTTCACTGAGCAATCATATGTTCTATCTTTTAGGCTGAATGGTCGTAGAAAAATAGGAAAGGCATGAGCAGGGGGTGATTATGTAAAACAACCCCTTTTTAGTATTTCTTTCCTTATGCAGAACCAAGGCAAAAAATAAGAAAAACAGGAAAAAATAAGGTCTGGAAAATTTAGGCATTAATGATGTTACACAGATTTTAGGAACATATTTAGGGCTGAATGGGGCAAAAATAATAAATACATTTCCAGAATTCAGAAAAGTGAAAATTAAATTAGAATTTTCCTTCCATCCAGATACCTCAGGGGTCCAACTTTCGTAATATTACTTATATAACACCATTTCTAAAAATCTTAATATTCTCAAATATGTTGAAATTAACATTTTGTAATACATTCATGCCCACTTTTATATTAAGGCTTACATTTCCCAAGCTCATCCACTCTTTTTCCTGTAGATTTAAATTTTCAATTCATGCCCTTTCCTACCTGTGTGTTGTGTTTAGAACAAAAATCTCATTTGGACTCAGCCCTCCAATTTCCAGTCTCTGAAAAGATGAGAAACATTGTTTTCAAAAGGAATTTTGGGATAAGGACATTTAAGAGAATTTGTGCAAAAGAAGCAAGGTTCCTTGTTACAATCTACAGGAGCAGACGGTTCTTCCCTGAACTCGTTTCCTGGAAGAATCTAAGGTAGATTTGGAAGATGCGGATGTGATGGAAGTAGGACCATAAACCAGTGCCGACCTAGAGAACAACCAGGTGTTTGGGCAGCAGAAGGAAAGCATCAGTGCTGAGTTCATACTGGGATGGGTCTCTCTGACCTACAAGGGCCATACTAAAACTCTGCATTTAGTTGGGTCCAGAAAGATTCAAAGGAGTGGTATATAGGTGAGAGATGGTGAAGGAACACGCATTCTCTCTCCCCTGGGTCTGTGACCCGGCTCAGAGCAGCTCTGACACAGGAGCTGTGTGGCTACTGGGAGAACAGTGTTAGGGGAGCCAAATCCAGTAGCCTTGTAGAGGTGAGGCTGCACAGCTCTGTGCCCCAGGTCCAATCAGTAGTGAGGCTGAGCATGTTTCCTCAGCTGCATGCAGACATTTGTATGTCCAAAACACACACACACACATATATATGTCCACATACCCATTGCAAGCTGCACGCATCAGCACAGACAGAGGCGCTCAGTGCTCACACTGACATAAACAGTCCCCATGGCCTCATGGTCCTCACCTCTCTGGATAATCAGGTTGGGGGTCCACTAGTAATAATTACATGTGTCTGTCTACATATATGCATATGTATAAGGTGGATCCCTCCAGCAGCTGGGCTCAAATACCAAATCCCAGTGTCCAGTTTTTTTCACCTGGACATACGAGTCCGCAGTGCTGTAGCCCCGCTGCAGCTGCTGGTACAGGTCATTGCATTTACACACACGTGCACATGTTCATGCGTGTGTGCACATACACCCAGTAGGGATGTCACAGTAGCACGCACACACATGCACCTGGCTCCCAGGGCACTTCACCCACTCTCTGGATACCCTGACTTAATTTTTGCAAGTGATCACACGCTTACTCACATTGGCCTGACCAGTTTTTGCGCTGCAGACGTGCAACTCCTCCCAGCCATGAGCCTACTGCAGTTACTGGCTTTTAGACCTCCAGCCACGCGTATGCACGCAAGATAGAGACACAGGGTATGGCCAGGCAATTGATACCAAACAGCCTTCCTTTACACAGGGCCATCCCTTTTATCCTTTTATCACTCATCATGTTGTTTGTTCCTAAACTTGTTATTTGTTCCTAAACTTATTTCCTCTGCAAATAGTCTTGATCCCTCCTGTTCCTCAGCTTTGGTTTCTCCACCAAACATCGCATTCTAAATTTTGTGTTATCTGCAAATGCTCTTCCCTTGCATCTCATAATGCATCCCATATCCATAGGTAATGACGTCCTCCAGTCCTAAAAGTGGTCTTGCTGACTCCTTGTCATGAGTTTTATGCCTGGACACAGGAGCTTGTGTCCCCCAGAGCCACCTGCCACTGTGCCTCTGTGCTCTTCCGGGCTTGTGGAGATGGGCCTTTGATGGCTCTTTGGCCCCTCCACAATGGGTCTGGGAGGAGCTGAGTGTGGGTATTTTTTGGCTTGCCTCACCTGCTATTGTCCCTGTGCTCCTTTGTAGGCTTGCAGATGAGCTTTTTAACATGCAACCTAACATTTTCTCTCTTTCAGGAAAAAAATAGAAGGAAAATAGCTTGCAGCCACTGTTCCAGATGTCAGAAGACTAAATGTCTAATTTAATTTGAACTAATTAGGATGTCAGAAACTATCTACCAAAATATAGCAAGAGCATAAAAAAAATCTCTTGTGAAGTCTTCGTGTTGAATGAATGTGTAGACACCATAGGCAAAGTGCGATCATTTAGATGGCCACTAAGCAATCTTCAGCAGCTCACAAATGCCTATTTCAGAGCTGTTCTCTGTTTTGGAACCTTGAAGAAAAATGGTCTTTGTGTGTCAGGTCAGAACCAGATTTTTCATCTCCCAGGTTTAGATCTTACATATCATAGCTCTGAAGTGCCTTTGTACAAGGTTCTGTACTTTGATCCACGCTAATGGCAAAGATGATTGAAGGAGTCAGCATGATAAGTTAATCAGTCTCTTCCATTTATAGACACTTGTGCTTTGGCTAAAATTTTAGAAGGCGCCACCATTAGTTTCTTATGAGATTGCCAGTAAGGCAATGGTCAAGTACTGGTGCCTGGGTAATGTACTCACATACTTAAATATACTTCAGAGCAGTATATTTACATGCAACTAAAACAAGAAGCCAATAACCTCGTTGCTTTCAAATAAGAGAAGAGATGATCTCAAGTGTGTGATTTGGGGTCTCACAGGAACCTTCGGGAGAAGCACTGTCCTCCTCTTGGGCAACAGCCAAGTCCCACAGATGTATATGAGAAATAGAATATTCAACATTTTCACTAGAGAGGCTTGGAAAATCAGTGAACAAAGGCAAGTGATGCTGAGAAGGGCAAAATAATGTAATATGGGGAAAAAAATTCCACTTACGAATGCACAGTGAAATCACGAAGACTTTTTTTTAGACACACTAGGAACACTTCTCTATGAAAACAACTGCCGTCAAAAGAGCAAACAAAAGATTGACTATAGAAAACAAGGCAGAAGACAGCATTGCTTCAACTTGTAAATTCCTGTCCTGTATCCTGCATGCTACAAGAAGGTCAAATCTGCCTTAAAAATGATAGAGTAGAATAGAAAACATTCAGGAAAACAGAGAGTATCTTCAGGGCGTGTCTGGAGCCTCATCTGGGCACAAGGAATCTCATATTCCAGCTGCCAAGATAGCTGAGATGGTGCTTGAGGCTTCCTCTTTGTACCATGCAAGGACAACTCAACAGCACAGCAAGGGGAAGCACATTCAGAGTACAACCATTATTACAGGAAACAACACATTTCTAAATGCAAATCTGCTTGGTTGGATTCCACAGTGTCTGAAAATCCCATTTCTGATGCTTTTCTTGTCTTGAGTTGTACTGATGAATGCTGACTCCCCAGCCCATCCTGCCCTGCTTCTGCATCAGGTGGAGAGGAATTAAGACACTTGACTATTCTGACAATTTTCCAGCCATGACTCCTCTATTGTATGTTATGTTGCAGCCAAAACATGGACACTGGATGGTACAGTAATGGTTGCATTCAAATGAAGCATCACCTTAGGTTCTGCAGAGTGGGCATCCAACGAATGAGATTTCTGGAGCTGGTAGACTGCTTTGAAAATCCAGGGCCCAGTTCCCGATACTCTGGATTATTAAGCGGATCTCTACACATATACAAGAATGAAATACTAAAAAAAAAAAAAAAAAAGAAAGTAGTTATTGTGCAATTTCCCAGAACCGGAGACTCCAGGGTATTGTAAGGAAAGAAGGCTCACGCATGCTCCTCTGTATACTTCTTCAGCTATACACAATTAGAGGGTATTAGCTTTCATTTATGAAGGAAGGATTTTATCTCTTCTGTTTTTAATTAAATCACAGACCTTCTCTCTAGTTCATAAATTGGCACTACTGTAACTCAGCTTACACAGAAAGAAGTTGGATGTGAACACCCTGTAGGATACTCTTGCCCAGCTACTCTTTAAAATTGCAGTTATTTATTTCAACTAAATAAAAGCTACTAGTACTGGGAGTTTTACATTTTGCTGTAGCAACAGTGAATTGATTTCTGCCTGAATGACAAGTTTCAGTCACACTTCAGTTACAGTTCACAAAATATTCTGAGAGGTTTGTCAGCAGATATAATTGAGTTCCTTTCATCAGGCTTAGGGTAAGATCCTAAAGGGATTCCTCCAGATTTTTTCCAAGCTGCATTGTTACTAGTTCATTTAACAGAAGGAGGTTCTTCACATTCTTTCGACTTCCTTTACATATGCGATTTTTGCCTGAGTAATATACGTGGGTTAATTCCTTGAATTGGCTGGAGACAATACTTGTGCTTAAAAGATATGAATTCAGACCTGTTATTAAAAAGACAGTAGAAAGAATGATGCAGTGTTTCCCCTGGTGTTTAATGAAGCAGCTGTTCCTAAGCAGAGGAGCAACACTGGGGTTTGTATAGCTGCAGATAGTTTTATAAGAAAAAAAGTGGAGATTTTTAATGCTTTTAAAGTAATCCTAAGTGTTGTTTTCAGTTGTTTGAAAAGTTGAAGTTTTTGAAGCTATTTTTTTTAAAACCCAAGATTTGTGTCCTTCCCTGTCCAAATGTCTTATGTACTCCTAAAAAATGACTTACGAAACTGAAAATTATGAGAAAAGAGTAACACAAAGGCGTATCGATACTGGCAAGGAAAATTACATCTTCTCTAAAAGATTCCCTTATTGTGGCAGCAGTTCCTTATTTGAGGGACCTGCATTTATCAACATGAATGCTTCCTAAGTCCCAAGGAAAAATTTCAGGGCTAAAAGTCTCATTTAGCTCAAAACTTCGTATTTTCTGACCTGCTGTATTAGTAAAGAAGTACAGTTGTTTGGTACTGCTGTGGAGTTCGTGTTGGCGTGTATTTATTTCCTTTAATATCTGAAATTACTGCAATTTTACTTTCATGTACTGCATAAAAAGCTGCTGGAGGCAGTGGAGGATATACCACTCCCTTTGACTGAGGGAGCGTGGGCTCCATTAGTGAGCAACCATCACTGTTTGGGAAGGATTTTAGACCCCTGGCTGCCAGTAGACAGTGATATTACATCCGTAAATCAGTCAGCTCTCTGTCCAGAAAGCTCTGGGTGTACAGGGGTAAAAGCAGCCATAGCCTCCAGTCAGCTGCTCTTGGGCTGCACATTACACACATGGAGGGGCTGGCAAGACTGCTCTGGGACTGATGGAGTCCAGGAGCTGGTCCACAGAACCAGGCAGCCCCACGTTTAGGCTGGGAAGGGCCTGTGAGATTCTGGCAGGGGCAGGACTGGGACTGAGGGTGCTGCCACAGCAGCCCATCTTGGCTCAGCGGGAGTGCCTGAAATGGCTCCCGCTGCTCCTGGGGAAGAGGTACAACCAGCTCCCATTTCTCGAGAGAGAGTCATGAGGATTTGGAAAAGGACTTGGCAAGCAGCCCAGGAACAAGGAAGAGAGAGGAAAATTCTTTTTCCTTCATTTAGTTAGCATCTGGCAGAGGCAGGGCATGGGGCCCATCTGAAGGACAGCTGATGTTTAGTACAAACAAGCCTTGTGTTTGAGTGTCTGGACACTTCACGATGTTATGATCAAAAGAAACAATAGATAGATAAATACTTTTATGTTGCTTGACCTCGATGAGCAGCCTAACAGCTCACTTTCCCATCCTCACTCCATGTAAGAAGGTATTAAATGAATTTCATTTTTCCTTGAAATGCTCAAATTCAGTGTGAGGGAATCTCTCATCATATCTGCTGAGACCTCCTACCCCAGGGAAAATAACTTTTGTTCTGCTCCCCATGTGTTGTTACTCTTCACCTTCCCAAGGGGCCCCAAGTCTTCACTAGCCCCAGTGGTTGCCCAAGCTGTATTTTGCAGTGCTCTTCCCCTGCACCAAGGCCACATCACCTGCCACAGCACCCATCTCGTGGGCACTGCTCCATGCTGTGGATGCCCTGAGGCCCTGTAGCAGTCTGCTGCCCAAGAGGGACTGTCAGCTAGACATGGAAACAGAAGAAACACTGGGTTGGTTTTGAGCTGCTAAGTGTCCCTGGGTAACTCTGTGCCTTAGATCTCCTCTGTTAAGGAAGCCAGTGATATCAATCTTCTTCTGGTAAAATAAGCATTATTACTGTCCTCTACTTTAAAGAACGTTTGTGTCAGTCCTAGGAGAGCTGCTTTCCAAAGCAGCATGAATTCATCAGAGTACTCACATGATTTGGCCCTTAGTGTTTCAGAAACAAAAATGATGAGTTGCAGCCTCCCACCCCACCCACAGTTCCAGAAAATGTGATATAAGATGACAGCTGAGATTTTTAATCAGATGATGTTGTTTTCTGGCCTGTTGCAGGCCAGACCTAAAGGTTCAGAACTCACATCCCTTTTCTCAGTACCTCAAAGCAAGTTTCTCTGCCCTGAGCTAGCTTTTTCCACATTTCAGGATACAGTGCAAAATGTTGCTGAGAGTAGCTGGTGATTTACCTACAATCTGACTGAGAAACAGCAAAATAGAGAAGATACCAGAACCCAAAACCTGAGCAGAAATATCCATCTGTAATTCAGAAAGTGATAGAAAGTTCAGCCTGACTTAATTACCAGGCAGAGCAGTCCACTAGTCCCCTGGCATGAAACTCCCTAGCAATGCCCCTGATCTTCAGATGTGAGTGCCACTCGCTTCTCAGAACTCCTGGGGTTTGTGCCTGCTCTCCTCCACCTTGATGGATGCTACAAAGCTTTCTTAGCTGTGTTTTCTTTGTTACAAGCTCTCAAATCATCCCTAAAGTGTCCCAGAAGCCTGATTTTGAAGAATGTCAAAGATGGAGGGATAAAATGTGTTGCCATTAAAGACTTACATTTTAAACTCTAAAGGTCAAAATAATTTTAACACAAGTATTTTCATGTATATGTGTCAACATTAGACAACAGAATGAAATAAGTGCTTGTGTGCAGAGTGCCAGTGAATAACTCCACACTTACAAGTCCTTTTGATTAGTTTTAACACTCTTTCTTGCCCTGCATATTTCAGACAGGAGACTCATAACTATCCCTGCTGTGGGCTGGCATCCACTTGCCTTTTGGCAAACTCCAAAAGTGTCAGGTCCCACTTTTTTTTTTTTTTTTTTTTTGTATTCCAGGCACAGACCTGGACTCTGCTGTCAGGTCTAACTCTGAGTTAGGCAAATGCTCATCATTCCCAGCAGTTTCTTCATTCTCAACTCAGCCAGGAAAGAGTCCTGACTCCCTTGTTCTTCCTGACAAAGCTCTTATCTGTTCCCTCTAGCTTTGGAAATGCTACTGTCCTTTGGGTGTTGAGCTGCTGCAGTTCTTTGCTTGGTCTAGACAGTAAGTAAAGAAAGTTCACTGGAATTTCTCTGCTTGGCTAAACCGCTAGTGAATCATGAATCTGCTGAGAGTACTCGTATTGAACAGTGAAATCTAAAGAAGGAAGCCTTTTCATCCACTGAGCCTTGCTTTTCTTACGTATTTGTATATTAACTGTTGTACTGTACCCAGCAATACATATACAATAGACATGGTAGAAGAATATCCATGCAACCTAAAGCATGAAGCTGGATCTGTGTTACTCAAATTGTTATCTACTTTTATTCATTTAGAATAAGACTATTAGAGCTAAAAATAAATAGCATCTATAAATACTTTCTCCATTCTTGGCTTACATATGTGTTTTAAAATGGTTGTTAAACATACAAGCTGAATGTGCTAATTGAGAGATACAGTGAGAATCTTCATGGAAACTTTGGGAGAAGAGGTGGAGAAAGAGTAAAGTAATTCCTTGTCCCTCAGTGTTATGTGGCATCACTCAGAAGCAAAGAGGAGGAAAACTTTCTTCGAGAAATGAGACATTCTGCTTTGAGATGAGTTGGAAATGGGTTCTCAGCCTTCGTCCTGTGCTCTTTATGTCCAACCTGATGTGAGTGTGGGAAAGAAGGTCTGTGGCAGATGCAAGAGCCATCATGACAAAACAATCCTGTTTTAAATCAATAGCGGTAGGTAAGTTTTCAATTAAACGAAGAGAAAATGGGGTACAGCATAGCTGCTGTTGAATTCAGTCAGGGAGAACATTTTGTTAAATGTAATCTTAATGATGCCATTGTAATTTTATCCTTTGTGACTATTTCATGACTGAAACCCTATGTTTCTTAAGTAAGTTTTAATCAGTACTCATGTCAAGAAATAAACCTGGCTAGTTGTGTGACATATAGCAAAGCATTCCTTACCCCAGCCAGTTACACATCTGAAAACTGTGGCATTGGGCACCTTTAAAAATTGCTGAGTTACACAGTACATTATGTTTCTCTTCTCTAAAGAGCAGTAGGATAAATCCTCTAGATGTTCTATTGCAATTTATCACAAGACTTAGGAGACGAAAAAATTTTTCTTGGGACCAGTGACAGCTAGTGAAATTCTCTGACCAGCAGTAAAAAGCTGGAAGTATGACTGGTGGGCTCCTTAATGGCTTTTAAGTGAGACCAGACATGACAGTAACCTGTACCTTTGGGGCAGTGGTGCATTTGGGTTTAACTGTACAACCAATCTCTCTCACCTCTGAGAATACTCTAAGCCATAATGTTGGTTTTGATCTCTGTATGTCTTCTTTCTCTCCTACACTTTATTTATTATGAGTGCAAAGTCTTTTGACGTGTCCAGTCCTCTTCTGTGCATTATCACAGAGATTATCCCAGCTGAGGACCAAAATTGAAGTGGAAATTTTAAGGGCCAAAATAGTATAAGGTCAAAGGGCCATCGACTGAGATGTTGATCTGGTGTGCCAGTTTTCCAGTGAGTAGGGATGTCACAGTGTTATGCCAAAATCATACTTAGATCCCCCTGAATGCACAACTTGCATGGTCACATCTGTTGTCAGCTGGGTGCACACTCTCCATTCTTGGAAAGAGCCAAACTCATGAACCTGGAGCCACAGAAAAAGTTAAGAGGACCTTACGTTTTCATCAACAGAAGAGCAGTGCTGGTAACGATTTGTGCAGATTATGAAGGTTAAAAGAAATAAAAAGATAGATACTATCTTTTGGTAAAGAAAAAAGAATAAATGACAGTTTAAAAATCATTCAGGATGTCATCTGAAAATAATTACTTGGACAACAACATATTGCAGCCAGACTGCAGACACACGCATAAACCAAAGAGGAAGTATTTGTCACTGAATAAAACATCTTGTTTTGGTGCTACCAACTGAATGCACTCAGATTTTTCTAGCTGCTACACTTCCCTCTGAAACTACTATAGAAGATCTATGAAAGATAAAAAATCTATAGTGTTTAGAAGAGCATGATACAGAGAGGAAAGAGTAACAACATTTGCCTGAATGTACCTCTGCATATGAGTCAAACTCTGAGTAGGTGCAAGCAACAGGTGGCTTATACAATTTTGGGTTTCTTTTTTTTAGTATCAGTACCTACAGTTTACTTTTTTTCTGATCTTTCTTTGATTGCATTTAGCCCTAGCCGGTCCTTTCTTTCTATCTTTATACTGTCCTTAAATTAAATCTTTTCTTCAAATTTGTTCTAAACCATACCTATTAATAAATAACTCTGTTTCAGCTGGACTCTGGCTTTTATTATATTTTTTTCCACCTAATAATAAGATTATTTTAACTTTTTGTCTCATGTTTGCATTCACCCTTTGGTTTTGGGATTATCAGCTAGAGAAACTGTTGTTCCCACTGAGTCAATGGGAGGCTTGATTTGTATCACTGGAAAGATGCCATGTGCTTAAACCACGGGAAATACTGAAAAGTGATATCTAGTGGAGAGGAGTGAAATTCTAATGACTGAAATGAATTTGTGCCAATGAACATAGCTGGAAATGTTAAGAATATGTGTAGTTTGGGTTTGGGGTTGTTTTGTTGTGGGTTTTTTGAGGTCAGCAAATTTGTACTGTGACTGACCTACTGAAGCATTCCCTTCATTCATTAATAATCCTCACTGCAGCTTTTGTCTTGACCAGTCTCATATCAAGTGGCTTGTAGTTCAGATGGAAAAGGTGGTTCCACACTTCAGCATGCCTAAAAGACCAAGGAAGCAAGCTGGGCCTTGATGTTTGGCTGCCAGCAATCTGGCTGCAGTTACCAATGGATAATTGAAATTGATCTATTTAGGTGTAGGGGAGGGGAGAGAATATGTGGGAAGGTTGATTACATGAATGTGGCCTTTAAATGTGATAATACAGTAAATGGGAGAGGATAGATCAGTCACAAAGCCCTGAAAGGACTCTGAGCAGCTTATGTTTGTTGTTACAGAATACAAGAAGAATGGTACAGTCAAAACAATGAGCTAAGAAAACTAACTTTGCTGCTGACAGGCTAGAAGCAAGGCAAGATGGTATTTGTCAAAGCCAGAGAAATTAATATTGTGGGAAGCAAGTAACGAGATAGTGAATGATGTGGTTGCTGTAAAGAAGTGTTATGCAGTGGGAATTGAAAGGTAGACATGGATAAGGAGGTCACATCTAAGATTATTCACAATCATAAGTCTTTGTGGTATTTTCCAGTGGTAAGGCTAAAGGTAATGGGAAGAAAGACAGGATTTGGCTTTGAACATTTTGCACTTAATCTTAAAGTCTTAAGTCAGAGCACTAAGAGGAAATGTCAGTGCAGCAGACTGTTAGTTTAGTTTAAGTTAGGTGGGACACGTCTACAGATGGGTAATAAATCTGTTGGTCACTGACCTAAAAATGATAGATGATTTTTTATTTACCAGTATGGTTTATTTATGGGCAAAAAGCATAGAGGGAATAAGACTTCGAAGTTTCTGCTGAGTGCTGGGTCATGGAGAAGATGAATAAGCACCTTCAGAGCTCTGCTACAGGAGCAATTGCAGAGGGAGAAGGTTAACTGCGTGAAGATTGTTACAGACATCAAGTGAGAATATTCTGCTAAGAAGAAGACAGTAAGAGGATGAGTTAAACATTAGTTTTGCCATTTGATCAAGAAAATGATTAGAGGTTGTCTTAAAAGGATTTTGAAAGGAGTACAAAAGGCACAAATTAATTTGTATGGATGAGGAATCTCATCTAGACAGCACTGAAAGATAATGGTGCACTAGTGATGAAAATGTTGGAGTACAGAGTGAGTTTCCCTAAAATGAAAGAGATTAGAGGCAACAGCACATTTTTTAATCTGTCCTGGCTCTGTTGCACATATGCTCCTTTGGCAAAGGTCTCTTTCCTTATGCATGTATGTCTCTTAAATGGCGATCTTAGATACTGCTCTAATATACCTCATAGTGAGGCTACCAAAAATCTGTTTCATGCCTCAAGAAACTGTCTGCCTTATATCCATATGTGCTGTCATCTGCACAGACCAGCTTCAAAATCAAACATTTTTAAAATAAATGTTTAATCTCTCGAGGTCTGTTATATCATTTCATCAGTGTCACGTTCTAGATGTGGCCTCAGTGGTGGGTGATGGATGTATAGTAGCACCGTAGTGTCAAAGGCATGGAACTTCAAACAGCAGCAGAGCTGTGCATCAATACTGCTGTGATTTTGGTGTCTGCAATGACAGCCTTGTGCCCTGTTCTGCACCGACAGAATGTTTTGCAATCACTGCCACTCACCTACACTGACAGAGCTAGGTCAGCAGTATCTGCAAGGCCTCTCTGTTCCAGGAGGCTGTGAGCAAAGGCTGCAAACTGGCCATGCCTCCCCTTGCTCCCTGATTGCACACTCACCTCTCCCCTGCAGAGAGCCAGAGGGATTACAGAGGTGCAGTGCACAGAAAGGGACTGTCTCGTGCTGGGGCAAGAAAGTCCTCTGGGAGTGGGAAAAGCAGACTCAGCCCTTGTGCTCCTGAACTTCAGTGTAGGGTCAAAGGCCTGTGGGAACAGCAGGTCTTCCTCCTTCCCCAGCGGCATCAGATTGGCAGGGAAGCTGTTTGAAATCCTATTGATCGCTTGTTCGGAAAGTTCAATAGTGTCAGGAAAGTTGCAATACCTTTTCTTCTTTTTGAATTGAAGTCATGAAAGAATTAAATGCTCTTCTGCTCTGAGAGGAGTCCTAGCTCAGTGATTCTCAGTGATGGTTTTTTGTTGGGTTTTTTTTTGAGTGGAGATGCTACCATTTTCCTGGTTTTTGTTTGCTGAGTTTTGTTTCCTGGTTTTTGTTTGCTGTTGTATTGTCAACAAGTTTTCCCTTCTTAAATATTGTCTTTTGAAATCCTTGGAAATAATCACCACAGCTGCAGAGATCTACAGCTTAGAGGCTCATCAGCACTGCAAAGAGGTAGTGTTCCCCTTGCAGACTCTGCCTACCGAGGAGGTGAACATATTGTTATGCTTGCTCTTTGGGGATGACTTGCACTGCCTGCCAGCTGCACCTGCTGTGGTGGGCAAGCAGATCTGCAACATGAGCATCTGAGCCGCAGCATCTGGGGATTCAAGGAAGATGAAAAGGGCATCACGTGGTGTCTATTCCTGTCCAGTCCCTGTGGAGGACTGCAACTTGGACTGCTGCTTTGTTTGACTGTTAATGGGGGTGAGAGCAGGGTTCCTCACACACCTTCTTCACCACTATTTCTAAACACAATCTGGCACCCTGTCTGACATCCAAATGTGCTGCAAGTGCCTAAGGAGAGCAGTCAAGTGAATTGGAAACTGGACATCAATTCCATATGATACATGACCCAACACAAACCACAAAGAACCACTGGCATCCTGAATCAATGTTACCCAGTTAATAACCAATTTCCTGCATAGAATCATGCCTATAGAGATATAAATGGCCAAATCCTGTTTCTGATTTAAAGGAACAAGAGCATATCTCTTTTCACTGTAACAAATGAAGTTTATAGCGTAAGTTGATAATATTTAAAGCATCCCTAACAAAGACAGTAGAGCTATAAACCAGATCTAAAGGGATTAAAATACTGTTTTTGAGGAACCCACCTTTCAGTCCAAATATTTTACAAGTACAGATTTTGAATTACTGGGTTGTCCAATTGTATGTGTGCTTCTGGTCTTCAGGTCCTGTGTTTCACGATCTAGACACAAGAGTTTTCAGGGTTTTTTGTTTGCTTGATTTTTTTTTAAACTGATTTTTCACTTAAGCAGTGGCTGATTGTGAAAGGCTATGTCTTGTGTCAGAGCACTCAGTGAGGCATCTCTCTTGGGGATCATTTTGAGGCACTGTAGGAAGTACTGCGCTCAGGAAAAGTTGACTTCCCTAAAGTCAAGATGCCAGAACAGACAATGTGAGTGCCTATTTCATCAGAAAGTCATCTGGGTCAGCTTAAATCAGCAAGGTAGGTTATTCTTAAACCATTTCTGTAGGAGGACACCTGCTCAGGCCCCAGGGGTACATGTTTAGGTTCACTTTTAATTTAAATTATTTTGAAGGTGAGCTAATCAAAATATGAAAATATTTGATGGTGATTAAATTTAGAATTCATGGATAATTAGCTGGGGTGGGGGGGGCGGGAGCTATCTGCAGATGCTGAATTCAGCATGTGTCAGTAGAGCTCCAAAAGCACATCCTTCCTATAGTCTTCAGAGCTGCTTTTCTGGGGTTGTCGTGCAGTGTTTTGGGAAGACACTGCCTGAGCACAAAGTACGGTAAGTAAAGATAAGATAGAACATCAGGGCCCTGCTTAGAGATATCTCTTATTCCTCTGACCTTGTGAAGCCACCTTTACAGAGCTATTCAACTTTTCAGAAATCCTTTCCCAGCTAGAAAAGAGCAGTTCCTACTGGGAGTTTTGCTGTGCTCCAAGAAACTTTTGTCAGGTTCCTGAATAGTGCGGAAGTTCCTAATTGCTTTAAAACATCTCTGTCCTCCCTCCTGCTTTGTTACCTTTTCTCTGCTTTTGACTCCCGAGGTATTCTGGAGTGCCTCTCAGCTCTCAGAGGAAGCATTGAAGCTGATACAAAGATCTCCACGGGCATCACTATTTGCAGTGTACATGCTTTATTGATCTTAACCATAAGAACCATGTTCTCAAGCTCTGTCTCCTGGTATGTTATCTCTTAGCTTTTGATATAACTACAAATAAAGAGGATACCTGACACAGTTTATATTCTTGCCCCCACTATAAAATGGTTGCATTTTTATTTAGATGGGATGCAGTTCTTGGCCATACTGTAGTTAGCAAGCAGCACTACAGTGGCTGAGATGTTATTCTCATGGACTCTGCAACAATCTCTGTGACAGGTATATATGTTGTGGAGCCAGCCAGCCCCACTTTGAAGCTGCTGAGCTTTTGCACTGCTTTGGTCTTCCCTCTGCAAGCTGCTTCTTTGTGTCTCTGGTAGAAGGGATTGGCAGCATTAGCCTCACCAGAACAAAAGAAATACAAAAAGACTTTTTAAATAGGACACATGCACACACAGGTGGCACTTGAGAAAGTGATATACCAATAAATTATCAACATAAGCATGATTGCCCTACCTAAATCCAAACAAAATGGGGTTAATAGTCTTTTAAGGTGAAGGCAAAATCTCCTTGGGCAGAGCAGGGACAGAGGGGTGATAAGGACCCTCTCTGCAGAATTTGCGACGCTGCTACTGGAAGACTGGCTGCAGTTCGAAAGCATGATGCAGAACTGAAGGAAAGTCAGACAAGAGCTGCATAAGACATTTAATATCTGCAAAAGCAGCCTTTTTAATGAGAAACTAGGGATGCCGATACATTTTCAATCACCAGCTCAAGGCTCATTAGTGCAGTAGGCAGATGTTAATTTTGACATCCTAAGGCTGAGTGAGTGGAGCCTGGTTTCTTTCACTGTGGAAGTCAGATGGAGCCTGAGCAGTGGTAGCAAGACACTGCTGGGATTTGGGCATGCTGCTGCTCCTGCTCCTGGGAGACAGGAAGAATGGGGCTGGAGACTGCTGCTCAGGAAGTAGGCTTTTTCTTACCCCAACAGTATTTTCTATGCCACAAACTATTTTTTTCTTCTCACAAGAGGCATAGAATGCTAATGTCTGTGATGCTATTGCCTTTTTGGTGACCTTTTCTGTACTGCCCTCAGAAACAACGTAATCTGTCTTAGCCTAAGGGGACATCCCCACAACTTCCAAGGGGACCAGAATGGTGCTCAGGTCTCCCAAAACAGAGCTGGAACATGTTCCGGGCATATCCAGCAGAGCAGGCCTGCAGCATACCCTAAGGAGTGAGCTAGTCCTGTGGTGTATACTTAGATTTTCACTCCCTTTGGACAAAGTTTTGTCTCTTATAAGAAATTTCTCCTTTGAAATATTCTAGGGAGTCCAGATAAATCTAATCTTCCTGAAACTTATTCTTTTGCATCATTATCTAAGAAACCATCTGATCATTCTTCTCAATTAAAATAAGTATTTTTACTTCAGCTCCTTGGAGATGCAAATGTCTCTTGCTAGAACAAAGTCCTTGACTAGCTAATTAATAAGTTCTGTGAGCTGGGAAAGCTCTCCCTATTCCTCCTCCCTTTTTTACTCTGACATGGTGAAATTATTGTAAACTTACTTTATATTCTCTGACATTAGGTATATGTCAAAAGTGTCCAATAAAAATATCTAACCATGATAAATGTGTCTTGATTGGAAGCAAACACAATGGTGATTAATCTCTTTGGGGTGATGTGATCCCAATGAGTTTCTTACTAAGCATGTGTGGCAGTCTCCCATCGCAGTTACTTCCAAGGAAGATAGAGAGTGGTGATGGAGTCCAGAGGTTTTGATATTCCAGTGACTCTGTGAAAGCAGGTTAGCATAAAGCTATTGTGACACCATAAACAGGGTGGGAAATTCAGAAATAAGTTTATATCATTATGTAAGCCATAATCAGTCTCAGCAACCAACATTATAGAATCTTGCTGAGCTTTGTTAGCTGAGACAATTTCAGGCAAGCATAGAAGCAGCTAGTCCTCTCTTTTTGGTATAAACTGTGTACTTTACGTCATGTCTTATTCTCGTCTCATATGGAGATGTTTTTCAAAATTAGCAGGCATGCAATTCAGTAAATGTGTTACTGGAACTATTGCAGTGAATAGTGCTTCTTGTTAATAGAGTTGCTTGGGGGTTTTTTGCGCTGGTAGTTTCGTGACATTGTTAAGAGCTTTGTACCATCATCTATGTGCTGTTCTATTGTTATACCAAAGTTCAGATTATTAAAGGAGTATTAAGATTCTGGGGTTTTTTTCTCCAGATTTTTTTTCTAACGTCAGTGGAAAAAATAGATCTTTTCTGAACAAACTGTGCACCCAGCACATCACTCTTCATACATGCTGTTTTTTGGATAAAAACCTACCATCACCTCAGTTTTCTCTGGATCTTTCCTGAGCTGAAGCTTCTGAGATTGTTTCTTTATAGTCTTACCAACTACTGCAATGTAAGTAGTACAACAATAGATTATTTGTCTTTGTTCTTCATGAAGTACTGAGGCAATTTCTGCAAGAAGTAGCAGCACCATGTAGCAAGCTACCTGGAGTCCCCATCTGGTAGCAGGGACCACTCCAACTACGGGCAAAGCAGGCAGTGCCAGACTAGCTAAAAAGCCATGGCCCATCTGCCCCTTTCATCTGTCCTTTAGCTGTGCAAATCCAACTGGTTGCTGCACCAGGGAAGGGCTGGTAGCGACTTCATGGAACCTCCTTCCTGCAGCAGTGGGAAATCTGGCTCCCCGCTCTCTGCTTCTTGCAGCAAGGGTAGACCTGTGTCCCACCTTCAGAAGTACCAAGTTCTGGGTGCTGAAAAAGTAGAGAAGACACACAGAAAAATCATGCACACACACAGAGATCAACTTTAAACCCATTTGTGCCTGTCAGCATACAAACAACTTATAAAACTATTATATAGCTGTCTAATTATTAAACAAGGTGCATATTTTTAAAGGCTGAATCTTGGGGAGATATGAAAGACCCATTGACATTTTTTGTCCTTTGCTTTTTTAAAGAGCAGCTAAATTCTGTTGACCTTTTTATGTGATTGCATTAAAAAGTTTGTAAGCCCCAGAATTAGTTTTTTAAAGTCAATCAAAATTTTGGCATTTCAGTATATCTGGCATTTCAGTATCCTAATTTTCATCACCATAAAGATCAATACTGCCATCCTGCTCTGTTTATGGTATTTTATTTCCTTCAGAAGTTGCCTTGAGTGTCAAAGAGGATCTTTAGATCTCTGCCAAGCAAGACTTCAATAAGAAATGGTGGAAAATATTTGTTGTGACAGATTATTAAATATCACCCATTTTTGCGTGACATCCTGACTTCATTTCCCTCAAACCTTCCACAGCAATAGGTACAGGAGCTCATGGGCCTAATAGCAAACATAAATTCTGTAGCAGACACGTAACTGAGTTATTGAGTTTTTAGATTACATGATTCTGTGAGATGGTTTTCTGACATAAAATGCCATCTGCTTTTACTTAATTTTCCTTGCTTCCTTATCTAAGTAAACAACAAGAGAACATGTTTGTTCTGAAAGGTAGTTCCTTCGAGGCCTGTTATTTTCCTACATCTCTCTAAAAAGACAAGATATGAATGTTGGTGAGTTACCAGACATTTCAATATACAGCACATCCAAGGAGCAAAATAAATGCACTTCATTTGATACATCCTGACATAGCTGAAAATTTGAATTTTAAAGTCAGATTTACCAGAAGGCTTCTGGGGCCATGGTCAGGAGCAGCTAACAGCTTTATTCTCAAATTATCTTCTCTGTTTTCTCCAAGGAAGATGTATTCACGTTTTGCAGACCTAGAGTTTGTATTGCAGCCCCTTATTAATGTTATAGGGGATAAGACACATCAAAAAGAATCAGAATAAAATAAAGGTTTCAAACTTTTCCATCTTCACACCAGAATGATTTTGCAGCTTTTCAACAATAATGGCTGGCAGCCAAATTATACTTACACCAAATCAGTGTCAGAGCTTTAATAGCTCATAACATTTTAATGTCTTTTAATATATTAGATTATTATAAGGTTACTATAATATACCAACATTGTTCTCAATTAACACCTAAGAAAGATATTCCTTGCAATTTACTCTTTCTGTACTTAGTGGCATTTTCCAGACTCTCCCTTACACTGAGAGGGAGATTTGATTTTCAAATGGCCTTTGCAATGTTTGCTTTTGGTTGAAAGAGAGCTGTAGTGTCTGCTGAGACATCATTAGCTATGGGGCAGTATTACCACACAAATACAAAGGGATCTGATTAGACAAGAGTTGCCTGATCTATGGTGTAGTTCAAACTGCAACTAATCCTATGGGTTGTTGCAATTAAAAAGACCTTGGTTCTGTGTTAGGTTTGGAAAGTTAGTAAATTGACACTGGTTATTCATCTCAACTTACCTCTTGATTTCTGGAGTCTATTTAAAATAGTAGCAGCAGTAGTAGTAGTAGTAATAATAATAATAATAAAAAATAGTATAGTAATTTAAATTTTGAGTTTTTACCAAGGACTGCAGGGTTTGCCTTTTAAAAAGCTGAAATGCGGTCCATTTTTTCAGAGTTCAGAGCACAATGACAGCAAATTTCTCTATTCCATAAAGTTGTTAAGGTCCTTTGATAACAATCTGACAACCAATATGCAAGAGGTACAGGCTTCAAATTATAGGAGAATGTGCCTGGGAAAAAAAAAGGTAGCTTAAAATGCTTACTTCATACACTTACTTAATACACTTACTTCAATAAACTTATTTTAGAGAAGCACTGTAGTCAGTGGGACATTATGGGGCACCCTGTGTGACAACAGACAGGAATTCCTAAGTCCTTAGCTTCAAAGAGTTTGCCCCATGCCGAGCGTCCCTTTGGCTTGCAGCCCTCTCACAGTGACAGGGAGCTGAAACCAGAGACTGCTTTGGGCATGCTGGGCAAGAAACCACTTCAAGGAGCCCCGTGGCTGCAGAAATTGTCTGGGGTGTTGGAAGCTGAGGCTCAGGCCTGTTGCAGGGTTGTGAGCACATGCCCCCCAGCCCCGCCAAATGCAGACACCCAGGGTTGGTGGTGGCTGGGCTGTGGGGGTCTCCAGACCCTTGGTGGAGTCACTCCTTTACTTATGAACAACCAGCACCTATTTGTTGGGTCAAAGGACACTCTACAGTCTAGGCACTCAGGTGGCATGTGGGAACTCAGCATCCAAGCCCACAATGGTAAATGTTGAATACCCACTGTCATATTTTGACACTAATTCAAGCCCTCATTGCCAGGCTCAGCAGAATGGACGTGGAAAAGGCAGTGTCCTCTCACATCTACAGATGGTCTGTCTGATCAGTTCAAGGGCAAAGAACCTTGATGGGCTTGGAAAGTTTATGCCATCTTTATGTGTACTCTGGATGTTTTGCAGTTAAACAAAAAGTTCAGAACTCAGCAGCTGCAAACAGCTTTTTCTCAATACTAAATCTACAGTGCTGTACTTGAAAAAGTGCATTTATCATAGACAAAACTGAGTTTCTGAAAAACATTTACTGAAAAGGACTAACTAGAGCTTTCAGTAGGCTTGACAAGATTTCATATTTCACTTTTCATTTTTACCAAGTGCATTAATAGCTTTTAAGGCTAAATGACATGAGTGCTAGATGTTTCAGCAGTGCATTAGAGATGGAGAAAACAGAATTTTTTGGCTTTGTGTACATGGCTGGTGATCAAGAGAAAAAGCACAGTGGCTAGGACTGTTTGAAAAAATGGGGGTTTTCCCCCCAGTCCAAACAAATTCATAAAGAAATTTGTGATTAAAGAGCTGAAATTAAATTAAATTTGCATTGCTCAACTGATATTTCTCACAATAGCCTGAATATTTGAATGACTCAGTATTCCTGGAAATATCTCTAAAGCCCCTAAAAGCCAAGAAGTCAATTTAGAGGTTGTTTGAGTTAGTATGCATTTGTCACTACCACTTTCACCACTTCACCATTTTTGCTTGCCCGATGGTTCACCAGAAGCCTTCCATGTGGTCAAATGTTCAGTAGTGAACTGCAAAAGTAACTCAAATAACTCAAGTCTTGAAAAATCACTTATTGTCTCCAGCTTATGAACATTTACAAGCAGACCAACTGACCTTGAATAACTAGATCCAAACCCCTGAAAAACCCAAGACACTTACAGCAGACAAAAGCAGTAAAGCAAGTGACAAAAAATAAAGTATTTCCTAAAATCTTTTCCAAATACTTTCACTGTTCCAAATGGGTTAGTGTCTTTTTAAGGTGAATTTACCTAATTCTAAGCAGCCACTCATGTCTTTCTGTTGTAACTGTACAGTACAATACCACTGGTTGTCTAACACAGCTAAAAGGAATAAAAATAGCTTCAAGTAAAATAATTTTTCCCAGCTGAGTCCCACAGGAGCTCTAGCTGATCTTTCTTTCACTCAAGTTAAGACAGTAATTTTCATGCACGTTACATTTTTCATTCAGACGCAAGAGACTTGTTTAATGAGTTGCCTGAGGTGCAACATCTTTACTTTGAAGCAAATTAAGCCGCTTTCTGTAACAAGATGTAGGGTTGGTTTTGTGTGTGTGTGAGAGAGTGTGTGTTTACTTTATTGCCATCACCACACTGTGTGTACTTATCCTACTACAGGCTACTATTCCAGGCTCTGCACCAACGTAAGGATTGGTGCAGGCCAGCAAGGGTGACTCACTCGCTGTGGAGGCTGAGAACATGGGAATGTGCCTGTCTTTCCGTATCATCCATTTTAGGGAACTAGCAGGAATTCTAGGCTGAACATTGGGTCTCTTTGTACAGAACATGACTGGCAGTAGGGCAGCAGAACTGATCTTCCAAGCTGAGTCCAGGCAGGTTGTTTCTGGGAGGGCGAGAAAGGTATGCGGACTTCCAGGGAAGGGAGTAGCTGCTTTCTGGTGCAGTTTGCACCCAGGGGTGGGTGAGTTATAGTAAATTATTTTAGCAGTTTGGATGAACCAGAACAGAATGCCCTGAGTATTCTTTAAGTGCTAACTAACACCTGTTCAGTTTCATGTTCTGCTTTTTCCACTATCTATGGGAAGAAGGAAAATTGCATGGGATTTTGACATTGAGCTCTGCCTAAAGGTGTGCATAAAGATTACTGTGTTTTCATGAAGGTGCTCAAAGCAGATAAATGAGTGTGTTCTCCACTGTGACAGATCTGGTCTCAAACAAGGATAAAAGGAATTTGGTGGACATTCCCTGCAGGGAAGAGATTCAGCTTTACAGTGACATAATCATCAATCTCAGCCCACCAGTCACACCTGGTGAGTTGTTCGGAGAGACAACACAAAGGCATTTGCTGAACAGGACTAAAAGTTGCTTACACTGCGAGAATCTCAAGTGTCCAGTAATGTTGTATTTGCATATTCCAAACACCGCCTCCCCACCAGCCAGGTAAAGTGTATTGTATCCTTCCTTTGTTCACAACAACATTCTGAACCACAAGAGATGGCAGGAGAGATGGCAGGCACTTTAGGAAAGCTTTGCAGATGTTTTTCCTTCCTTAATCTTGCTGAGATAGGTTAGGAGTATTTTCACATGTGAGCAGCTCCATAATATACAGGCCAAGCCATCAGAAAGTATTATTAAATTAACCTCATACCTCTCTGTGGAGCGCTTCACTCAGACCAGTTGAGTGCATTTTATTTCTATTATATTAGTATCTGCTGTAAAGAGTTATGTTAGAGTGATTTCATTTTTTCAACAAACCTACTCACCATCTGCATTTGGCAAAACTCGTTGACATCAGTCTTTGTTGCTTAGCAATAAATACTTGTGCTGACTCCAGTCACAAAGAGTGTTCATTACTTTGTCATTCAGACATTTTACACAGCCTCCATGGCCTCAGAAATCATTTGTTTACACTGGCCTTGGGAGAGAGGTGGAAGAGCTGAAAACCAAATGTGTAGAATGAGAGGAAAGACACGGAGATCTTGAAAGGTGTTGGACACAAATAGTGAAGAAGCTGTAGTAGATCCACAAGCTTGATAATGAAGAGAAAAATACCGAAAAGAAATCAATGCAATACTATTACTATAAAACATTAAAGCAATTATAGAGCTTGCCAAACATCAACAATCTTGAACACTAAGTGCATTTTGTAATAGCATCAGTGATCACATTCCATCAATATGTGCTATTCAAGATGTACTAATCAGCAAGGATATATGATATAAAAATGTTCTTTATGCTTATATTCTGTGTCTGTATGTGTAGAATACCTGGGTCAGGTATTATAACTTGAACAAAATATCTAAAAAATTTGCATTTCTATAGAATTCCATGGTAATTGTCTTGTTACTCATAACTCCAGAATTAGTTGAATTTGGAAATAACTTTTATAGTTAGTATTAGCCCAGAATTGATCTTTGTTGAAACCTTTGAGGAAAGTTTTATTTATAGCAAGTGAGTAGAAGAAATGCTTAAAGCTGCACAATTATAATTGCTTTACTCATTTAGCAGTGCCTATGTCCCACTTCTGTTTAGATATCTAATTTTAAGATATTAACCTTTGGCACTCAGACTAGAAAAAATTGAACTAGGAGGGTCCAAAAAGGCATAATTAGAATTGAAAATTAAATGGGTCACTTGTCATAGAGCGTGTTACATTTAATAGATGAACAAGCTAACAAATGAATATGACAATGAGTCATCTGAAGTCAGAAAACAGCACACTGTTGGAATGTCAGATGATTTATAAAATGCATAGGTTTTGCTTTTATTTGTGGATACATTGTGCAAAATAAGTTGATCATTTTACGTGGATAGCAGCAAAAATGCAGAAAAATTCATAACATGCGATAACAAATCTGTCATGGACAAAACGTACAAGATACTTGGCATATTTTTCAGGAAATGGCAAAGAAAACTTCCCAGAGGACAACTTAATTCAATAATTTGGGACTCAAAATCTTTGTTTACTTTACAAGTGATGAGTTTAATTCTGGTCTGCTAGTAGAATTTTTCACTTTCAGTCTTAAGCAAAACAATAATAAAAGTATACAACAACTATGAACTGGGAATTTTGAGTCAGGCTGCTGGTGAAGCACATTGACCTTAAGAGATACTCCAGTCATATCGAAGAAAGATTGAGCCTAAAATGCTCAGTGTTTAAAGACCACAGCAGCCACGCAACCTTCAAGACCAGAATGAGAGATTAGAATGTGAGCTTTGTTACAAAAGTCATGCTCTTTCAAAATCTGCAGGAAGCTTGAAGGAAAAGTGCCCCTTCCATGCCAGCCTTAAGTCAGGACATAAGTTCCTCACCTGCAAGGCACAATGCCATGGTGTCAGTGCAATGCTGACCTGAACTGATGTGGCAGGGGCATGATCATGTAGTCCAGACACCGGCACAGAAATCCTGATTTTGAGTCCCAAATGGCTCATTTGCCAAAGAAAACCCTGCTCACTAGGATTTTCTTTGATAATCTGCAAGGCAGCATTGTGTTGCGTGGCCACGCTCAGTCTGCTGAAGGGAACCTTTAGAGCTGTCTGAGTGGATGTTCAGTTCAAACACTTGCAGCCGTTAAGTGCAGACTTGAAAGTCTGACCCTCAGCCCTTTTTGGAAATGTCTCCTATTAAATACAACATGCTGCTGAAATAGAAAGCAAAACATAAAGGGACCTGTGCTGATCCAAGACAAAACTTTTTCCTTCAATGTGAAGGATAAAAATGTAAAAGCAACTGGACAGAAGGGGAAAAAACCCTACTCAAAAAGTCACATTCTGACAAGAAAATTGTTTGAAAGATGAAAGATGATACTCTGAGGAGTCAGGGGCTGGGAATAACAAGAAACCTAAGGCTTCTCTTTGGGCAAGGCTGGTATTCTTCAATACCCAAGAACATCTGTAAAAGTTTTCTTATGGAAAATGCTGACTTTTCTAAAAATGCAGTCGATGGAGGAGGAACAGTGTATTTTCAGTGAATGATGGGTTAGGCTCTGTGCTCCTGACAAATCCAAATTCAAGCTGAATGACCAATTGCCCTGATACAGGCTTGGAACAGCTCCATCTCTGCAGCACTGATTATACTGATAATTCCCCATCCCTTCTCTGCTCCTTCTCTCTCTCTCTCCCTCTCTCTCTCTCTCTGGGATGTGTTTTTCTCTTTATTTCTAGCTACTTTTCCACTATTTTTATGAGGTAAAGAAAGGCTTAAGCATCAACAGTAAATATTTTTTGAGGAAGAAATAGTCCCCATGTCAAAATCTGAGTCCTGAATTGCTTAGACAGCTCTGAAATGATGTAGAAAAACACCACCCAACTAAGCTTGAGGTGGGAGAGAAGCCAATTTTTTTTCTCTCTTGGTTCAATCCCCTGAGAAAGTTCAAACTGGATAATTTAACGGTATGTTCTGGATTTCAAGGCTGCAAATAAGGTTAAGGAAATGCTGGTAGGACCCAGGCTGTGGTGACAGAGTTATCACAGCCACATGTCAGCCACATGGGAGAAGAGATAGACACAGGTTCCAAGAGGCAGTCAGTCATAGGTGCAATTTGATGCTCCCCTTTCCCTGGTTCTCTGGGAAACACCAGCCTCTGCAGCCGTGCCTCTCCCTTACCAGGGCTCCTTGGTACAAACTCATGGCATTAGGGAGCAGATTGCATCCTGATGTTTCTTCTTTAGCCCATAAACTTGTTAATCAGCAGACTGACAGCTGAGCTTCTTGAGTAGGAAGCACCACATTAGGGTTGTGAGGAGCTGTAGGGGATTCAAGTAATGTCAAGAAAAAACACATAAGAGGCATCTTTACCTGCAAGTTATGCCATTTGGGAACTGTGCCTATAGCTTTTATATATTTTTCTAAAAGATAACATATTCAGCAAATATTTTCAGCACTCAGTAGAATGAGTGTGAAACTGGGATATGGTGTACTGCCGTTAGTAAAAATACCAAATCGGGCATCACAAAGATAAAATAAAAAGGGCTATAGGGGAAATAGAGTTGATTAGCTGTCATTCCTTGGTTATGTCTTTTCCATTATGTATTTAAATTTGTAATTTTTACAGTGTTTCATGTGCACAGGTGCAACAATAGAGCTGCAGAGAAAGAATTTTGCCCCTGCTGCCAGTAAAGCTCCAAATTCAACAGTTTGTTTCCTCCTTGAGAGATACTTTTTCCATACTTTTATCAACAAAGTGGATCAATGACTCACTGCTTGCCAATACAACTCACACTGCATTTTCTCATTTCCCTAGAACTGAGACACTCAGTTTAAAAATAAATGTCTGTTCTCACCACTTCCTGTCCTGCTCTCCAAAAGAAGTGTTTCAGGGATTTAATTTCTCATCTTTGGCTTTCCCAGTCTCTCTCTCATTATTGATGGGAGTGTCCTGCAACAGGAAATGGCCCTGTCATGTAAGCTTCAAAGTGTTAAGGGCTTCTTCCAGCTAAAAATAGGTACTAGAACTGTCTTCTAGTTTGTTCCTCTTCTTTTGTGTTAAATTCCAAATGTCATACATAGTATAGAGCTTAGAATAAACTCAACCTTTTATGCCATTTAAATGCAACAAACTGCTTTTAACAGCCTGGTTTGCAAATGTACTTGAAATCCTATTAAGTATTTGCCATGTGGCTCATGATGTGGCTCATGCTTCAGGAAGAATCGGTACATGATGCATCTGCTGACTTGTTTCAGAGATTAATATTTGCATCAGAGAAGCACTTGGGTGACAATCAAGAATGAGGCCATACTAGGATCTATGTATGGCCTTAGGTCCTCAGAAGGGAAATACCTTCGAGTTAATGGTTCAGTGTCCCAAAATCTCAGTGGGTTAATGGAAAACCATGTAGACCGTTAGTGTTGTTACCAGAGACATTCAAATCCAAAATATCTAGTGGTACATTGAACCACTGTTAATCACCCTAACATTCAACACCTTGTATCTGGGTACATATAGTGTATATTCATCCTGTACGTGAAAAATATGGTCTAATTAGCTTCTTCTAATAGAGATATAAAAGATGGCCAAAAAAGCACAGTGCTTGCATTTGTTGTGTAAAATATTATATAATTAGATAATCGCTGATAGTGGATGGCTTGGGGAAAAAGAGCTAAGAAAGTCATAGATTTCAATTTCAGCGGAATCTAATTTTATTTGGATATAGTTGTTACTTGACCTCTCTTCTCTGTACATTAGTCAATATAACTGGAAAACCCATTAAAAGCAAAGCTCTTTGGAATTGTTTGTTCGACTTGAAGATAAAAAATTGTGGTTAAACACATCCAAATGCTTTCCACTGTAAGGAGTCTCTCTCTTCTTTCTGGCAGTCCCTTAGTCATCAGGACTAAAGCTGTGAAAAAAAAAAAAAAAGTGTGACACCAATGCCTTTTTTAAAAATACCTATTAATGATTACAGTTTTAATGAATGGCATTCTGAACATTTAAAATCCAAATTCAGTGGAGCAGCACTAACAGTTTATTCCTCCCACCAGCACAATTATCAGGTCAAGACTGCAGAGAGGGAGAAAGGTTTAATTTTTGGAAGTGAGTGGGAGCGAAGGTTCTGACTGTGTGGTCCTGCAATGCATGACACTCTTGAGTTTTCTCTGAAAGTGCAGCTGAGGAAGAGGACTGTTTTGGAGCATGGCCGTGACAGTGATGAAAAGCAAAAGGAACCCTTCAGGGAGAAGAGAAGGTGAATTTGACAGACAGAGTGGGACGCCCTTGCCAGTTTCCACACTGCCTGCCACAGCTGATGAGCATCATTTGGCCAACACGACAGAAACTTCCACGGCAGAATCTTGGTTCAAGCCAGTCATTACCAGTACAGCTGCTGGGGTTGGCTTTGTAAGGAGTACAATGTTGAGCATGTCAGTTTTGACAGGATTTCACTGGAAAGATTTCCTCTTAACTTTTGATCGACTATGGGTGAACTCTGTGAATTTTTAATGACAGTGTGTCTAAATCTACCTCTCCCCATGTTTGTGGGATTGCCAGTGCTCCCTGCAAACCATCTCTTTGTGTTCTGCCTGCATTTTTGTCCTTCTTTCATCTGCCCAGCCCTTATTTTCAGGAGTGCTTATTCACCTTTGCATGTCAAATATCCATATCTTTCATTCAACTTTTTCTTACAGTCCTCTCCTGTCAGAAGCCTCTATCTAGATGACAGCAGACTATTATATCCCTTTTTACTTCTTTTTACTTCCAAATTTTGCT
Source organism: Gymnorhina tibicen (assembly GCA_013399875.1). Lineage (NCBI taxonomy): Eukaryota > Metazoa > Chordata > Aves > Passeriformes > Artamidae > Gymnorhina > Gymnorhina tibicen. Next base: position 1,359,474 of record VXAZ01009303.1, on the reverse strand, counting down.
TGTGTGATTTTACTAGTATTACATGTAAACTGTAAAAATCAAAATGGAAATAAGCTAAAAAGTAGGATTTGTTAAATCACGAGTACATTCTGGTTTACAGGGTCAGGCAAGTGATCTGAAGCTATATTACACTTTCCAGCCAATGTCAGACAAATTGCTTAATGACTTGCTTCTAGGAATATACAATTTTTATTGCATTAATGGAGGATTTTCACCTTCTTGGATAAGCAGATATAGACACAAGTACATCTCAATCTGAAGATAATCAAGTGTGTGGTAGGGTGAAATTTACTTCCCTCCTGCTATGCTATACCTAGCGATGTTAAATCCTGAATTAAGATGCATGACTGCACAGTTCCTTTGCAGATAAGAATGGTTTCTTTCCTTGAATGCTAAAATGGTTCCGTGGCATCAGGTAGAAAATTTGTGGTACAAAATATCTCGAGAAAATAATTGACTCAGTGAATAATTTATTGAATTTAGTGAAAATATTGACCTAGATTTAATGTTTCCACATTCAGAGCACGGAAAATGAGTTAAATTGGTATGTGAAGTTAGCCTAGAGTGAGACAGTTGCAGCATGATTAATTTACAAGTGTGAGTTGTTAGTCAAGAAAAGCCACTTAGCTATTAAACGCTCTGCTTGGGTTAAGCTGACATTTTCTTCAAACTAAGACTGGTGGTCTGATATTGCAAACCATTAGTGAAGACAAGCTGTGAAAAAAGAAACTGGGAGTGATTAGCAGGCTTGGGGATAGGTAAGGATTGCAATTTTGGTCCTTCTAAGTCTTCACTTTTATTTTTTTTTATCACATTTGAACAGATCTGATACCAGGTCCCCATCAGCCTGGTGTCTTGTCCTAACCACTTCTGTATTCAAATTGCAGAGGCTATTAGAAAGTCTGGTGCACTGAAGTTTAAAGTACCTTAAATAAGTACTAGCCTGCTTCTCAGAAGAGTGGCTGCTAGACCTGCCTATGCTTTTTGTAAAATAAAATCATCAAATAGCAGGGAAAATTCAGAATAGAAAATTTTATTGCATGTCCAGAAGAAAAGCAAGAGCTGGAGAGGGACAACAGCATAGTTAGGTAATACAAAAGGAAAATTAAATAAAACCGATAGATGAATGTAGTTTTCTGTTCATTGTGTAGACTGATGTAGTTTCTTTTGACAGAAACTCCTTGTGTTAGTGGACATCAAATAGCCAAGCTCATATGATGTCAGGCCTTTCTAAGGAGCAGAATGTATCAGACAAAGCTTTCAGACTGGAGATGTACTGCACCTGCAGCCATCTCCTTGTGTAGACATACCCTTTCTCACCAGAAATCACTTTGTCTTACCCAATTTACATGAATTGTACAGTTTTTGGTTATGTACAGCAATCATTGAGCCAGCCTTGCCCAGCACCAGGCATGACTGTTGGCAAAAGTATCCAAGAAAAAAGCTACTTGCTAAAATCTGTCAGCAGGTTGAAGCTTTTAAAAAATCTTATTTTGCAGAAATGTTCTTTGCAGGAAGAAGTTCACAAAAGGGGTCACATTATTTTCAAGAAAAAGAAAAATGGTGTCAGCAAATGCTGGCTACAGGGGAAGGGCTCTAAGGGGTATTGGATTGAAAGAAGTGTTGTGGTACTCATGAAAGGAATGGTGGAAGTGTTTAAGCTGAAAGTTTAAAGGGAGATAGCACAAAAGCTGTGGGGGAAGTAGTGGGGACCTCCAAGGATGTAGAGGGATGAGAGGCCAAGCTTGGATGCTTGCCAAAAAGGGGTCTGCTTGGGGTTCAGGCTACAATATCACTGTGTGTACAGTCACCCTTTAAACTGCTATTTGCAACACAGAAGTCCATAAGCAAGCTAGGGAAAACAACTCTCTATGTGCTAGCAGCCTCAAAATGATGGTGATTTAAAGAGAAAGAGAGGATGGTAGAAAGGGTTATGTTTTGTAACAGGATCATGGGAAAGCGAAAGGAAAAGGCGTTTTAATCTTTGCTTCATAAATAAGTGACCAGTAGTGAGAAGAAGGATTAAGAAATCCCACAGTGTCCCCTACTTTTGACAAGAGTACCCCAAGCACTTGTGTGCAGCACCATTAACTCCTAAAAAAGTGTATCTCTTTCGGTGCAATGATAACATGAGATTCGGGGAGCCGTTCAGTTTGCAACTGAAGACAACCCATCCCAGCCATTACTTTTGGATGTTATGATTTCAGATACAGGTGTCTGAGCTCTCTTCAGACTCAGTAGGGAGAGCCCAGGGAGTGAGACTCTACCTCAGGTTGACCTGAGTCACTTACTAGACTAGCTGGTTTTCTAGGAGACTGGTTTTGTTTGGGACACTGAACACTTAATTTGCTTGTAGACATAAATCAAAAATCTTAATGATTCTCAATGTAAAAAATGCATTATCAAGTTGTACTTAAGACATCTATTTTTGGGGGGATGTTGAAATCTGTTAGAATGTCTATAATACTTATCAAATGCAGGAAAGCAAGAGCTAGAGTAGTGTCCAGGTTCTTTTAACAGTGTCTTCTTTGCACAACGCTGCCCTGCGCCAGCAATCCATGTATTTTGTATCTCAACTTTTCTGAACAGGAACTACCACGTATAGGCAAAAGAACTTGCCTCCAGAGACAGGAATACCAACCACTGCTGAAGATTTGCAGACCCCCTTCCCCTCTTTACCACTTTTACTAAACCTGTCACAAGCTGAATCACACTCATGGAGACAGTCCCTGTAGTCAGGCTCTTGGCCCTTGTAACCAGCAAGAGGTGAAAAAAGAAGTACCAGAGATAAACCTGCTGGGTCCTTTCAGTGTGTAAGAATCTCTTTTTCTTGGATTGTATGTAGGGCAGTCAGCCTGAGGGGATCCTCACAAACCAAAAGGAACAGCGTGCCCACACTGACAGTTTCCATAACCAGACCTCCAATACTCGGCATCTTCTGTGCCGCGGGACTGCTGCTGGTCTATCAGCCAAGATGCAACACTTGAAAAATTTCAGGAATGGCCAAGGAACCTACAACTGAGCATCAGGCACTGAATATCTTTTGGAAAGCACATCCTTTTTAGTTCACAGGTGGCATGAGGAGAAACAATTGACTTGAAAATTACAGCAGTTCTGCAATTTCTTCAAATTGACATAAATCAAGGAATAACTACTTAGAATAACCAACTCCTTACTCCAGGACATGATCAGAACTAGAAAATTATGTTGAAGCTGGGAAGATGAAGAGATTTTTGGATATGCTGAGATCACAGTTTTCAGCTGTAAGCACAGGAGTGCACATTTTGACAATGGAGCAGATGCTTCCAATTATCTGCAATAAGGAGAAGGGACACTTGAAAATCTAGCTGGTATGAGGTGGCTGTCAGAAGGCTCTTGGATAAGAAGAAAAGGATGCAAAGTGCAACAAAGTCATTTTACTTTCATAACACATTAATTTTAAGACTGTTCTACAAGTTGAAAAACTCCTGTATATTCTGATGACTGAAAGCAAACCAATCAAACTGGAAATCTTAATGTAGAGTGCTTTTTCTATTTTAAACCATGACAAACTTTACTCATGAAATATTTCCTTTGATGTTCTACAATGTTATTCAAATTTAAATAGATTTACATGTTTAACTGTGCCTACTGCTTGCTCATGTAGTGCTTATATATGAACTGAAAATAAGACTCCCATAGAAAGGGACAGCTTGTAAAATACAGAACTCTACAACAGAGAAGAGAAGAAACTTTACAATATAGAAGAAACATAAACGTAGCCCTTTTATTCACTCTTTTGCAATTACTGCATGCCACATCCTGGGGCATGTTTTTGATTTGCTATGTGCTTAGCAGGGTGATGTTCAGGAAGGCTGAATTGCCTGCCCAAACCATGCATGTGCTGACAGGCAAATTCTTGTCTTGTCATTTGTTCCTTGGTCTGTACTAACTCAGGCTGCCTGCACTCTGCTGAGGGCGCACCTGTTTTTTTCTCCTGAGCCTCATGAAGAGGGCAAGAACCACAGACAATCTTTCGCCCCAGTGTGTCAAGCCTGTGTTCCAGACACACCTTCACACTTTCCCACCACTCTGATAGCTGGGCTGTCACGATCTTGTCCTTATGGCACACAGATGAGTGAGGTGCTATCAGAAGACACTGGTAATTGCAGATACATGGGTTTTGGATAAGGGTGCTCTGAACAAGCCAGCACCAAGCTCAGGATCTCTCCACATTCACCCGTGTAGCCACCAAGCACTTTGACCATATTGACAGCATGTGCCAAATGATCCAACAATGAAACCACAGTTGTGAGTTTGTTCTCCTGGACAATACCAAATGCATTTTCATTTGTGAGTTCCAGCACTCTTCTTTCTTCTTTGATTGTCTGGGGGAGAAAAAAAGTCAATAAAACAGAAGCAAGCTTTTGGTGAAAGATTTGTGCTTTTAGCCTTGTTTCTATTTAAAATGCATCCATCTTGGCTGTATAGAAAAAACATTATTTCAATTTTCCTCCACAAGAAGTATGAGAAAAATGCATCAAAGATAAATTTTGTAGTAAAAAATATGAACTTATTGACAACTGAGATAATATTTTGCTGATAAAATAAATATACCTTTTAAAAAGGTCCTCTTTCACTCCACTGTTTTAAATGTGATTGCTTAATTTATACGCAGGAGTTGCACACACCAGAGCTTACCCACACTTCAGCTGCAACTAAAAAATCCTGCAGGAAAATGCTCTTTTCTTGGCAGTTTGTGCAAAACCTCAAAAACAAATAACTGAAATTAACTTGAAAATCATTATTTTGGGACTATATGCAGTCAGTACTACTACCTAAAATAGCGTCTACAAAAAAGAGTGTTGGAATTAAGGTAACACATTCTTCATTCAGCAAACTTCTTAATGATTACTTTGAGTCAGATAATTGTTCTTACTCTTGGTATTCTGCTAAGTTCCCCAGATGATTTGACATTGGCCTTTCCTGGCTAATTTGTGGTAGCCTGAAGAAAGAGTGGATAATGAATTCTACATTGCATGTAGATGCCTCATTTCATTCTTCCTGAAGAACCACAGGAAGCTGCTCGGCAGCGATAGGGAGTTAAAGCAATTCTGAGCAGCTGGATATCACCTCTTCCTCCAAACACTGACCCACTATGGGCAAGCCAAGGAAAGGTAAGTGCTTGCTTATTTGGATGTGTGGACAGAAGTCTTGGAGGTTATTATTAAGACTTCACTGCTTGGTATCAATGTCATTTTGTGAAGAAAGTGAGTCCAAGTCAGTACACTGGGTACACCATGAACAGGTAAGATCCTATGCCCTCATTTACCTGCTTGGGAAAAAGGACAAGGAGTTCAAGGAAGGAAATCCAAAAGGGTATGATTAAAAATGTTTGAAGTTTCCTGAAAAACTTTGGAATAGGTTTTTCAAACATATCCTGATGTTTTGAAGTCTGTTGAACAAAACAAAGTCCAAAAAAGACTACTGCAGAAGGCCAGACATACGTGATCTGCTGAAAGTGCTGCCGGTATTCTGCCCTGGCTTTGTGGGCTTTACACACCAGTCTCTTCTGCCTCGGCAACATACACATCAAATTTTTTTCCTAAAATATTGTATCTCAAGAAGTTAAAAATAACAAGATATGTGAACATGAAGACAAAAATTAAAATATAATTAATGACATTATCTTAAATTAAATTTCAATTAATATTTAATTGTGTTGTAGTATAGTACCAAAAGTACAAGGAGCATTTGGAGTTGAATTCATAAGCCTTTAATGGCATTTTAGACATCCTGGAGTATCTGAGACACCTGCATATAGTTTACCAGATAATATAGGACCTATGTGAGACTTCCATCTTTCTGGAACCAGGAAGTAGGAAGGATATCTTAAAATGATGTGAAATATAATTTTAACTACTAAATTTCACACCTTTTGTCTAGGATTACATTTGAAAGGCAGCTACAGATAAAGCTCTTCTGTGTATCTGTTCATGTCTGATTTCTACCATACAAAGCTGCTAAGTAGCTTTACTGATATAGATTAGTAAAACAGTGGAAACAGAAGTATCAGATTTTCTTTTCATTTTCAGAACTGACAGGAGGTACATTATCTTCTGAAATTCTGCATAGGTGTATTGTATAGTTAATATTCTTTAATGACAATTCTCTACATTAAATAGAGGTACTGATTGGTTCACTATGTAAGTAAGGGTAATTTTAATCAGCTGGGTACCAACCACATCTACTGTCATGTGACAGAAAAAATGAAAAGGCTGGGGAGGATCCAGCTGGATCCTCAACCGAAATGCCAGTTATGTAGAGACTGCAACTATCTCGTTCTTCTAGGACAAGGCCACAATAAATCAGAAGAAAAAAGTAACATTAGTGATATAATCTGATATGCAAGGTTATGAAGCACTCCATATATTTTTAGCCTGAAGAGGAGAAGATTGAGAGTGGATCTTATCAATGTATACAAGTATTTGAAGGGAGAGTGCCAAGAGGATGTAGGCAGCCTCATCTCAGTGGTCCCAGCAATAAGAGTGAGAGGCAATGGGCAGAAACTGGAACACCCAAACATGAGGAAGAACTTTACTGTGTAGGTGAGTGAGCACTGGAACAGGTTGCCCCGAGAAGTTGTGGAGTCTCCTTCTCTGGAGATATTCAAAAGCCATTTGGACACAATTCTGAGTAAGGTGCTCCGGGGGACCCTGCTTGAGCAGGGATGTTGCACCAGGTGACCTCCAGTGGTCCTGTCCAACCTTACCCATCCTGTGATTCGGTGTGCGATATACATTTGGCATTCAGATTACACAGTTAATTATGCTAACATGCTTTCTTTAAAATGACATACTGAGTATGTCCCAGGTAGAGGGATATGGGGAAGAGGACATTAATTTGCATAGTTTGAAGAACTTCAGCATTTCAAAAGCCATTTCAATCTAATGCAGGTGTTTCGCTGTGGATTGTCAAAATGCTTGCATCACATATGTATCAACCAAATTGGTAAGAGAAAAATTATTTTCCTACAAATTTTGCCACAAGGAAGCTATCATAAATACATATCAAAACTAAGAAATTAATATCTGAATTTAAATTTGAGAAGCCAGAAGTAACAGAAAATTAAAATTTAGCAACTGACCAGATTCCTTCTGACTCGAGTGCAAGTGAAACAGTGAAAGTTGACAGGCAACCAATTTTTGAACAAGATAACCTTGTTGCTCTATTGAGTAACTCAAGGAATGGAAGTGTTGAGATCTTTTTTCCAACTTCCTGGTTTGGCTTCTAAAAACTAATAAAACTAAAATACTTTCTGAACCAAATGCTCGTGTTCAAGTGGATAGATCACTTCTATCACACAGGAGTCAGGGTAAGGAGCAGTCAGTACTGTTAAGCAGAGGCCTGGGCTTTATTGTCATAGACAGGCCATAGCACAGCTTGTTATGTAAAATTGTCAAACTCAATAGAAATTTAAGACATGTATGCAGTACTATCCAAATTTGGGATTTAAAAACATTTTTAAGAAAACGTGTTTTTCTAAAGCCATCTGAAAAAAACCCCTGACTTCTGGCAGTGCCTATAGGACCAAGATGTGTTTTGGGTAAGATATGATGAAACTAAGAGTAGTATGAGAGCATCAAAAGACAAACTGAAAGCTAAAATACTGAGATGGTAGCAGCCATTTGTATTAATAATTTTCTTAGTCTGCACACATCTTCAGTGTGCAGATTAATATACTGTGTGAAGAATCTGGCCATCCCAAAGACTCCCTGGGTGGTTCTTGCTGCAGAATTGATCAAACTATACAAGATAAGATACTTGAAAATAGTCAGTAGAAGGTGTTCCTTCAGCTGTTGAAATGATTGTGTAGGGCAGTCTCATGCAGATAGTTAGAATATCTAGGATATTCTTCTTATTTAGTTTAAGGTACTCAGGGTGGATCATACCCATGCTGGAGCAGTCACTCAGGACCATGGTTCAGCTGACCAGAACAGCACTTTGGGGAGTGCCTCCTGATCCAGTTGGAGGGCCTGCTGGCAGGACCCTTGCAACAGAGATGCTCATTACCACCCAGACTGCAACTAGCCTGCTTGTTTATGAAACTGGTTTTCCCCACCCTATGCCAAAATCCATCAGTGTCTGTGCTTCTCTGCACTTCTTCTCCAACAGCAAGTCAAAGTCAGTCTAAGCCTAGATTGTGTAAAATATTAGCTAAATGTGAACAGGCTGGCTCAGCCACTGGAGAAGTGCAGCTGTGTTAATAAGGTGCTTTCCCTGGGCTAATGGTACTGTTCAGACAGGAGAACAGACCTAGGGGAGTACCATGCTAACACAATTAAAGCACTTCTAGCATCTGTGCTGGCTGCTTAGAGGTAGCCTGAGAATTTTTTCAATACAGATATTTTCTCTGAGACATTAGAAAAGTCAGGCTACATTTTCTTCCTTTGCAGGTATTTTTTCCTTTTCTTTTGTGCGTAGATTTTTACTTCTTTGGCTTCAAAGAAGCAGGGCTACAAGGGCAACAGATGAGAACAGATTTATTCTACCTCAATTACATTCATTCCTTTTCTTGCCTAAAAAGGCAATTATTTTCTTCCTAACACCATCTGAATAACATCAAATGGTTTATCTTGATAAACCCTTCTTTTCATAAAGGCATAAAGACATAAGAGTTTCATTTCACCAAAACTGATAAACCCTTCTATTTCAAATATTTTTATTGATGTATTTCTTCTAATTCTATATCTTGAACTCCATATTACTTGTGGCAGTAGCTTGCCAAAGAAAGAAGCAGGCCAAGACCTCTGCATTTAAAGACAGGAATCTTGGTTAATTTAGTGCAATGATAGGCTTGGATAAAGACTGTTTATTCTTTGGAGCCAGCTTCTTCCACTAAATTTCAGACTGCAGAGTGCTATGATAGGGGTTGGTTATAAGGACCACTGTGAACACCTTTCTGTTATGTTATCATTAATGTCGGTGCAGTGCTGTGTTTAACTCCCATATAAACTTGCAATGAGGGAGAAGGGACAATCTTATTTTATATGTTTTGTATATAAAAATTTTTGAAACTCTAACCTTGCTTGGAACCCCCAGATAATATTGGAATAGCATAAAAAAAAAGTAAGGATGATAAAAGTACAATAGCAATTAGGGCAAGTTTCCGTGCCGTACCTTAGGTCTCCAAGGAAGTGTTGGATCCCTGCCTCTGTTACAGCATCATTCTTCAGTTATGCTACCTACCTTATGCTATTTACTGAATACCCTTCTTTAACCAAGGGGAAAAATGTTTCACATGGCACAACTATATTCTAAGTGATCGTCAGTTCCACTACAGTGATTTCACATATAAGAAAATAATTTCTGGTCTGCATTCGTAAAAGAACTACAAAATAGCCTGCCGATTTTCTATCTTCAGCAGATTCTCCAAAAATAGCCTTGAGTTACTCAGGTCAGAGTCCCTAACCTGCCCTTTCTCACTAAACAAAGAGCATGAAACAAAAGGGAATGGCAAGAGACCCCCACCTTATGGGGAAAAAAAAGTAATTTTGCTGTTGGGTACCAAGTTGCTCTATCCAACTGAAAAGATATGACTGAAAAGGAATATAGAAATTGAGGTGAAAGATATTGGAACATGAGTCCTTACCCTAGAGGGCCTGGTCTGTATGGAAAAGCCTGACAGTGGGGGATATTTTTGTAAGAAATTTAGGCTTCTGCAATTGCTATGCAAAAGGAAAAGGCTCAAAAGTTTTCCAATAAAAAGACAGCACAAACCAAAGGCAGCTAGTAGGTTCATGAATGTGTTGGTTTGAAAACAAACCAGTGGGAGATCACAAGTCAAGATTTAAATTAATGGGAAAATAAAATTAGAAACAAATGAAATAATATAAGGAGAAGCACTGACAAAGTCAGATACAACCTGACACCCTGTTAGAGTGGTGGTAGCAGTCCAGATGAAGTAGCTCAGTTGGAGTGATGATCCTACAGAAGGTCTCCAGATGAAGGTCCAGTGGTAGCTTTGTCCTCTGGTAACCCAGTAGACAGGGCTAAGTTAGGCAGTTCTGAGGGCAGGTTATATCCAGGTGGGAATGCTTGGCTCCTCCCTCCTGGGTGGAGCATCTCACAGTAGGATGAGATAAGTCCATGAGTCATGTGGGGGTTTCTTGATGGCCCATTGTCTGTTATCAGGGGTGGGTCATTAGCAGGTGATAACAGCTAATGGCCCACAGCTGGTGGTAATAGAATACTCAAATACATCTATTTTGTAACCTAGGACAATGAATCAGAAACTTTACAGCAAGTTTCACTCAGAGAGGGTGGGTGCTGAGGAGTTTCATTTATCCATGGCTCTGGAGACTTTCCAGCTCCTTGTAAGACCAGGATGGATACAGAGAGGGAGAATGGGGTGGAGCTCCCTTTGTCCAGGGTTGTAAAGACTTTCCAGGTGCCTGTGCAACCCTGATAGTGTACAGACTGGGACTGTATGTGTTTTCTTATCCTTAGGTCACTATCCTTTCAGAAAATTGCAACATTCTCCAACGGAGTGTCAGAGGAGGTAGAGTGACATGGTCTGGTTTCATCCCTGTCCAGGCACCCAGCTGTATTAGACAGGAGAAGCAGCAAAGGAGAAGCAGCCACTCCCCATTGCTGTGGACATCATCCCCTGCCAGCCCAGGCAGCCATCCTGGGCCTCCCATGTCACCCATGCCCCATGTGACACAGCCACCACCAGCATTCTACCTGCAGTGACTCAGCCATGGCATCAAAAGGGTTGGTGTCTGGAGTTAGTGCTGCATCACTGTGACATGGCTATTATTTTTCACTGTTCAAGAGAGAAACAAAAATTGATGAATAATCACTATAGTAAAATCTGGGCAACTAGTAATGCTAGGGAGGAAAATTAATTAGCTGTAGCAGCAATGTAAAGGACTGCAGCTCAGCAAAGGTTGAAAGAGAATTGAAAGAAGAAGGTCCTACTTACTGCTCATTTTTCAAGATTTATGGGGTACTTGCTGCTGAGATTTGTAAGTTTGAAGACTAAATGTTGGAAGAATGATGCTTGTCAAGTTGACTGAAGGTAATATTTTACAAGTTTCAAATTAAAGGTATGTCCAACACCAAACCTGCATCTATGAGAGGATGACACTGCTGAGGAGGTTTCATCATGCAATTTAATTTCTTTCCCAGAAATGAACCAATGATTTTGACAGAGACTCTCATCTTTAGGCATCACTACATACTTCAGTTGGACACTACAATGAAATACATGAATTAGCTTGTTCACTGCAGGATGTTACCTTATCTTTAATTGACAGGACAAGAAGTGATGGGTGCAATACAAGAGGTTTCATCTAAATATTGGGAAATCCTTTTTCACTCTGAAAGTGACTGATAACTGGCACAAGTTGCCCAGAGAGGTTTTAGAGTCTCCATCCCTGGAGATATTCAAAAGCCATCTGGCCATGGTATTAGGCAACCTGCTCTAAGTGAACCTGCTTGAGAAGGGGGTTGGACCAGATGAACTCCACAGGTCCCTTCCAACCTCAAATGTTTAATAGTTCTGTGCTCTTTGGTGCATGAAAATAATTTCTCTCCCTATATGTAATTCCTCCTTATTTATTTTAGTTTGACAATTGTTAAAGTAAAATTGGGAGCAAGGAAAACTGATTATGTACAGAAGAGAGGTGACCTTTAAGTAATCAAGTTCAACCACAAATTATAATAAACTTCCAGTGAAATATGGCACATCCTTTAAATGCTTCAACTTCTGTGTTTGCCAACTGCACCTACTGTTGACATTCAGCAACAGGCAAGCAGGGAAGTGGTTGGAAATTACAGGATCCTGTTGGTTAGAGATAGGGTAGAGGAATATTTAAAACATACTCCCGGACACCCTTAAGGATGCAGTATCCAGCTCACTCAGCTGGTGTGCAGCATATTTCTCGTTGGTCTCTATTCCCTTCCCTGCTCTGTTCAACATTGACCTAAGAGCAGACACTGTTGGTGAAGTCATCCCAGCTTCTCCTTTCATCATTGTTTTGTATTCTTTGCTTCTAGGATGTCCTGTCTAACAGTGTCCAAAAAATTTCTGGGTTTCAAGAAGCTCCAGTTATTTTGGCTGCTATTGACTGCACTGTACTTTGTACATTCTACATCAGACAAGGCAAAAAATGCATTAAGAAAATAACTTTTTGCTGTTGGCTACCATGTAATGGTTTCACAGTGGATCCTGAGAGCTCATGAGATCATGTGATGAAGTGTGGTGCTTCCCTTCCAATGTCTGTGAGGAATTGGTCATGATCACTACTTTCTCAGCCCACTGTCAGCAGAACATAAAATAATCAGGTGTTTTATCTCCTAGCAAGCATCACACACTTTCATTTTCTGTTTCAGTCAGGTTTTGTTAGTTCGTTTTTGTCAAGATGGGGTAGGAAAACTTAAAAAACCAGCCAAAAATAGAAATGAGAGAGCAAGCACCATCCAGTGCATTACTGCCATTCCTTAGTTGCCTCAGTTGTGTTAACCTTATCTGTTGCTGGCATATGCAAACAGTCCCTGGGAATGTGGTTGCTGCTCAGGAAGCAAGGGTTTTATAAAAATAGTCACAGTAGTAATAAAATATGGTAGATATCTTCAAAGGTGGAGAGAAATTTGCTTCTGCTATCCAGAGAGACTTATGGTCCTATAGAGTCGATCACTGCAGAGTTGTACTGATTTGAGAGAATTTTAAAACTTGCTTATCAGTGTACAAAAAAAATAATAAAGTTTCCAGAAGGGTGAGGGTGGGACAGGATATAAACAAGAACAAAACACAACAGAAACCACAGAAACCTACTGAACCAAGTATCGGTCTGTTTATTTTGGCTTTAATTGGATTCTCATTTTCCTTCCAATCTATGGATGATCTGGCTCTTGGGATAGTTTGAAAGTACTGGCATGGTTATGTCACCAAAGGCTGTGACCTACTTCAATCCTCCCTCCTTCCACTCTTTTCAGAAACTGGTGTTCTTTCAAAAGGAAATGGAAGAGAAATGGGCCTGTCAAGATTTAATGATGCAGAAAACAATAAGGAAAACATGTTTTAATGTGATAGTCTTTGTATTTTACACGGGAAATACAAAAAGGCAAAAAGGAATGTAAAAGATCACCTTTAAGGCATCCAGTTCTAAGGTTTCAATAAACACACTGAAAAAACAAGCTCTTTGATTATTTTTCTAGCTCCCAGAGAAGCAGCAGTAAAATCATGAGTACCATTATAAGATGTGAGTAAGAAGCAGCACCCAAGGAAATGAAAAAAATATTAGAATTGTTATTATCTATGCTTACAATAGAAGTATTGCATAGTAGATAAGAACACTGGAAGGATGCTTTTTTCGTATCTTGCATTATATCTCTCTGAACAAAACCCCTTTGCAGACAACAGAAGCTTCTTCTAATAAAAAAAATGTTCACTGAAATGAAATTCTTGACATACCAATCATTCTCGGTAGCAAAGCCATTTTTCATACGAAACATGCTTTGGGGTAGCCTTTAATGAAGGTCTCAAACCAACTCGTGTAGCTTATTTTCTCAGGGATGGGAGTATTTAAATAAATTTAATAGAAAATCTAGCACAGACACACCACAAATGTGCCCTGCCAAATCAGATTATGTATTTTCAAAGGACAAAAGGGTGCACACTTCCTTCAAACCTACTCAAACACACATTTTTTTTTAGCTGAAATGGATGATGGTTTTGATTAAAATTAATTGCCCACTGTGAAAACTCCTCCCATTGCACCACAATCAAGGAGAAAGTTTCCAAAATAAACAGGCTTCAGACTAAACGCTGTAAAAGGAGAAACTTTTTCCTGCTATAGCTACAGCTTCTTACTCTAAAGGAGCGCTTGTAGATTAATGTAACATAGTTGAGTAACTCCTTATATAATCTGTTATCTTGTTCTCTGAATTCATTTGCTATTATAACTTAATGGAAAATTTAAAGTGGTAATTTAGGAGTGAATTTTCTAAGGTCTTCATTTTAGCAATGCTAAAAGTGAATTTGGTGCATGTTCTTTGGAATGTCCTCGAGGTTCCGCTTTGCAAGAGTACAGTCTGCTTATCTGTGTTGTAGTTAAAACTTACAAACCAGAAATTGACTGCAAGTGTAAAAGGCCATATTAAGGATCATGTCTTTAGGTAAAAAAATCGTCAACAGATGACAAAAAATAAGTTCCCACTCCTTTTTTAGAAGGAAGGACGGAAGGAAGGAAGGGAGAGAAAGAAAGAAAGAGAGAGAGAGGGAAAGAGAGAAAGAGAGAAAAAGAGAGAGAGAGAGAGAGAGAGAGAGAGAGAGAGAGAGAGAGAGAGAGAGAGAGAGAGAGAGAGAGAGAGAGAGAGAGAGAGAGAGAGAGAGAGAGAGAGAGAGAAAGAAAGAAAGAAAGAAAAAGAAAGAATACCCCCAACAAAAAAAACCCTGGTTTGATTTCTACCTGGATAAATAGAATGCCAGATTACACCTCAGATAGCTCCTAAAAATTCACAAGAAAAATTAACCTATGTATACACCAACCACCCTGGAATGAACAAGCCACAAGGAGTGATCTTTATGTTCAGCTTCATTTTCTGTCAGTAGATGCTTCAGGAGACATTTGAAAACAGGAAAAGGAAAGTAGAAAATAGAAGTAGAAGGCTTTTTGACTTTTCAGATAACTGTGTTTTTCAGAAAGACAGAAATTAATTCTGTTTACTTCATATTAAGAAGTAAATCAAATTTTCTATATTTCTCGAAAAAGAAAGATTTTAGCTTGTAAGATACAGCTTTGTTGTACTGTGTGTCTCTCAGAGAAAGAATGCCTCTGTGTTGTCTTTCTAGGTACTTCAGCATTCCTCAGGAGGGAGAGAAATCACCAAAGACATAAAGAAAACTGCCCTGTAGCTCGAGGCTGTAAGGGGCACCAGGAGACAGCACTGTCAGGCAGTGCAGTGCACGCAAGAGTAGGTGCAGCCTCCTGACTCCACAGCATTCAGGCAGCTGTATTTGTCTCATAAAGCAACATTTAACATGATCTTTCCCCGGCCTGTGTTAAATAATAAAAACACCATTAAGACAAAGTAGCGGGCCTTTTAAAGGCAGGGAACCTATGCCAGTTGTAATGATCATGCCTGACTAGTAGATTGGGGTATATAGGAAGGGCAGCAGGAAAGGGTGGCAAAATAAGCGGAGGTTTCTGCAGTATAAATCCACAGAAAAGGAATCTAAAAATTCTAAGCAATTTAAAAGGGGAAATTGCTTTGTGGCACTTAGGTTTTATGCTGGAAAATGAAACAGGTCTCTGAAACACAACAGTTGTCTGTAGCAGCAAGTTCTTCCTGAGCTGAGGAAAAGAGCCAGATGTCTTATAGGTAGACAAGCAGCTGCTCTCCAGACATTTGATTGCTATTTTGTATCCAATATCTAGCTCAAATGTGCCACACAACTATCATTTATTTATATCACATGGCTCATACTTACAGGTTAGAATCTGACTTTTAAGTTATTGCTACAAATTTGTGTTCAAGCCTTCTTCACTTGCCCTGTTTTACACTCCATCTGTCCTCCTAAACCAGAGAACAAAAAAATTATGTTTCTCTATTTAATAAAATGTGTAATTTAAGTTCTTATTCATCTTTACCTAACATATTACTTCTTATTGGGTTTGGCTACTGGCACCCTGTCTCAAAATGTAAAAATATCTCAGTGTAGTTTTTTCCTTCAGCAGATTAGTTCAGTCTCATACACCATATCCATTTATTAACTATCCTTCTAGTTTGAAAAATGCACACAAAAACAGTGGAGGGAAAAAAAACGTGGAAGATTCAAGCCTGTTGCACAAATCATTATGTTGGCCCTAGATGGCAGGTTCATTATATGGACTCCATCTCAGAGGACCAGCCTGGCAAGTTGCAGACTTCAGGAGGTCAGGAAGGTTTTGGTAGATGTGCTGCTTTTGAACACCTGATGAAGCAATAAATAGATTTTCCCAGCTGTGAAAAGTGTATAGAATTCCTCAAAGTCTTTCATACAGTTGCAGAATGATTCTGATTCTCCTTCTAAAAGAAAACATCAAAATCAAGAAGAAAATGGTATTAAAACATCTGCTTCCTTTGTAAATTCTGGTTTATAAGCGTCTTTTAGATATACGAACAGCTCAATTTGACAGTACCTTAAATTTCAGGGTCACATGACACCAATTCATGATAGCACTTGTTCTCATCTGCCCACCAATCTGTCATCTCTGATTAATTTAATGTCCCAACCTCTTAAGCAGCTTTCAAATGGGTCCAGATTTAAAATGATAATAATAAGACAAATTTAGAGGAATAGTCTGCTAGAAAATTAATTTCTCCATTTTCTTATCAAATAAATGTTTTTTCCCAAAGACATCACGTTGTCTTGAGTACTTGAAATGGAGGATTTAATGTGATTTATTAATGTTAAATCCATTTTTAAGGACCTATTTCTCATAACTTAGAAGCTAAATCCATTTCTGTAGTAGGCCTTATCTCTGACTTTCAAGGTTGGGGGTGGATAAGGTAATGCATTATACAGTGACTTGGTGACATAGCAGAAGTGCTGTCTCCCATTATAGCACTTTCATATTTCCCCTTTAGAGATGGACTGGTTTAGCTGTGCTGCAACTAAACCATGTTTTTGAGAGAAAGAAACTAAATCCAAAATTACTCCAGTGTAAGTCATAAATACCTTTAAAACTTTCCTGAAAACATTTGCTGTAAATTATATTTCACAAACAGAACCTGCTCCAATCTGGTGTGGTACAGTAACCCTCCAGATATCAGCACTACTCTGAAAGCTTATCTCACTTCTGTGACTATGATATAGATGGGGAATGGCAGTGGCAGCACCGTTCAAAATCTCTCATATTTTTAGAGTGTATCTACCTGGTGAAAGGCTTTGCTGGAGTTTGGAGCAGTCTGCCCCTCAGACTATCAGCTGTTACAGCTATCAGACAGCTCAGCTATCTGTTACTGAATTGCACTGTGACACTATTTTTAATTGTCCCACCCTCTCCCTGAAAATAATATTTAGCCGTGGTGGCTTTTTGGGGATTGAAATGCCTGGGAGCAGTCTTTGAACCAAAATCTGCTTCCAGAAACTACTTAATGGGCAGGTCTGGATAATGGATATAGCTACAGATGGTGATGGTAAACAACTGCTCAAGGACAAGACTTAAACAGAAAAAAAAAAAGAGTAAACTCCTTACAAAAAGTTTTAAGTAATTCTAATAATGAAATTATACACTTTTAAAAAAGATCATGTGCTTTTCAGCAAATCTGAATCCAGTTCTAAGGCCCTCTTTGTAATACAAACTAGTGACATTGTTACTAATTAGGACAATTACAGTATGCTACCACTCCTAGGCAGGACTAAGCTGCTGTATAAATATAGGAATAGCAGGTTTTCCAAAGAATTGACAGTTCTAAGTTTAAAAAGTTCAGGACTTTAGTAGACCAGAAGCAAAAGGAGATAGTGCACAGGTTGCTCATGAGGAAATCTGCAGTCTGAGATGTCACAGGATCTTACCAATGCCCAGCACCAAACTGCAAGGGAGGTGGGGTCAAACCAGGGCAGGCAGGGAGCACAGGGAGCTAGAAACTGATTTCTTTTCCTCCAAGATTATCACCACAATGCAGATAGCAAGTTGTTTTTTAGAGATGCATGGTTTTTCCAACTCATGTTCATCTCATAATTTTCTATGAGCTCCTCACTCCTTTTCTGAAAAAACACACAACAACCACATCAGCACTCTTGTCCAGTGCTTGGATAGATGGCTATTGTTGTCCAAGTACAGATCCACAGACGTTTTCTTATTTAATTCCATCCTGGTTTGCCTCACATCTCTTCTCTAAATTATCATGAGTGTTTTGAATTTTAATCTCCTACCTGCATTTCCTCCTAACTAGGTATCACTTGCAAATATAAAAGGGACCTGCACTTTTCCATCAGCCAAAGTCATTGAAGAAAATATCAACTAATTCTGGAACAAGTACAGATTATTCCTGAAAAAACCCCACTCAGTGTATTGCCATAATTTGATTTCTTTC
This sequence comes from Gymnorhina tibicen, assembly GCA_013399875.1. Classification (NCBI taxonomy): domain Eukaryota; kingdom Metazoa; phylum Chordata; class Aves; order Passeriformes; family Artamidae; genus Gymnorhina; species Gymnorhina tibicen. The sequence goes on along the minus strand of VXAZ01009303.1, from coordinate 1,341,405 downwards.
CTTTGCAGCCTTTTCATCCAGACCATATGTTTCTAGCTTACTTACAAGAATGCTCTAGGAGACCATGTCCAGAGACTCACTAAAATCAAGATGTGATATCAACTGTTTTTGTGGAGCCATGTGAAGCATAATCCTATGACAGACTGAGAATATTTTGGCTCAACATGGATTTTATTGACCAGTCCTTTCTCTTTATATACTATTTTCTAAATGTTCATAACCAGTACGTTATTTTTTCCACTATTTCTACAGGAATTGAAATTAACTCTATGTCTTATAATTTTAACTTCTCTCTTCTATTTCTTTTTAAAGATAGGCACCTTTTCTATTCTAGATTTTTAGAATATCATTTTGGACTAGCTGATCACAAAACATCTGATTTGCTTTCATAATTTCAAGTATTTTCTTTCCCCTTTTAAGTTCTTGCCCTTTTTGTCATAATACCATCTGCTCACAACTGACCTTTTGAGTGAAACAAAGAAGGAGCTAAATCTATCAGCTTTTCAGGCATTGTTTGCAAACATCCTTCACTCTGCAGAAAAGTGGGCTAAATGTTTCTTTAGTTTCCTCTACCTGTTGGTGCACCAACATGCTAAGAAGTATGCATCACCTATGCACCACACGGTTTCACTCTCTGCTTTTGATTTTCTCTCTTTGGTCTCACATGTTCATCCATTCATCTTTCTTTAAATTCTTTCCCTTGGTGAGTGATCTACAGCTCCTTCCCTTCCTCCGCACTGTCATAACTTGCAATTTTGCATAGTTTGCTTTTGCATAGTTTTGCATAAACTTGCATTTAACATAGATCCTTTAAAGATCTGCCTACTGCACTTAACTCTCTCTCAGAATTGTCTCCCACAGGATCTCACTTACTAGTTCTCTGAATTCCTATAATCTGCTCTGCTGAAGCACATTGCAGCTCTTCCTGTTTATCATGAATTCTGCTGCTTCATGATTGCTCAAGAAGTGCCCGAGTTGCTTTTAACTGTTACTTTTTCCTTTAGGCTCTACCAAATTAGGAGGATCATATTTGGAAAATGTCATCGCTCTTTGCTTTTTCCAACTTCTACATAGAAAATTTCCACTAAAACTTTTCAAAAATTAGCCAACTGCCTGAGGGCAGCTGTATTCCTTCCCCAATGTACAGATTTTTGAAATCAAAGTACGCTGATGGCACTGAGTGCTGGGGTTTGGATAACTGCTTACAAAAGGCTCATCGTGTGATTCCCTTGATAGCTGTCCAGCTATTGACTCCCATCAGAATATCAACATTTTCGTCCTTTAAATTGTACTCAGAAATTATGAGACAACTTTTGAGCCTCTTTATTCTTAACCTTAGAGCAAGAGATGCCTGCATGTACATTAACATATAAGGGAACACCTACATCCTTTTCTCTGTCTGCATGCCCTGAACTAATTCTACTCTTTATATTAACGTTCCTGCTAGATGAATCATCCCATCGGGTCTTTATTAGGTCTATTAAGTCATAATTTTGAAATGTATTTATACTGCTACTTCCTCTTGCTTTTTCTCCATGCATCTGCTGTTCAGACACTCCAGGGACAGAAAAATGAACCTGACTACAGAAGACAGACTGAGACTCCTAGAGAACAGCAGACATCTGGCTCTAAGAGACACACAGAAGAGAAAGAATGTCTGGTGGCACTCTCTTGCATTGAACACTTGTAGAACACTCAGGCTCCTGGACAGTCTCCACCCATTCAGTCCAAGATGCTGGTGGAAGCCAATCTGCTGCACCCTAAGCAGAACCTGCTGCAACCAGCTCCACATCACAGATTCAGTCCTTATGCCTACTTTTGATGCCTGTTGTTCAGATTTTCAGTGGTAACCCAAACCCCTGTATTACATTCTTCTCCATCTGAGAATGACAGAATATTTTCTGCCAAGAACAGTGAGAAACATCTTCTGAAGATCAATCAGTTAAAGAACTGACCCCAAATCCCTGAAAGTGTTGGATCATCCAGTAATCTGTAAAGATCTCTGATGTTAATTTATAATGAGTCCTAGAATATCAGAGAAATCTCAATGATTCAAAAAGTATTAATCTTGTACGAGACAGATAAAGAAGATGACAACAATACTTACAGGTTAGCAGTTTGCAAGTGGTATAGGAATAATAATGGAAAAGAAGCAGGATTAAAAATTTTATAGAACAATGAAGTATGATGATTTTATAGAACAATGAAGTAATGACTGTTAGATGTCTCATATATGTACACGTATGAAAAGACACATTAATAGCCAGGCCATTCTTGTAAATGAAAAGAGGGTTATACTGGGTTAATCCTAGGTTCACAACATGTTCACTGTGAGCAGAAGCTGACTGAACATTTGTTTTTATTTACTGGCATAATCTGGTGTGATTTGGGAGTCATTCCAGTGATGTCAAGAGAGTGAGGAGATTCAACAGGATAAAACCACACCAAGACTGAAATCAAATAGAGACTGAGCAAATCAGACTTGCAGATTAACTCTTGGAGCATTCCTGTGTCACATGATGATCCTTAGCACTGAGGGAAAGGGAGGTTATTGGCCTGACAAGCAAGTGACTCAGGGTAACTGAGAGATTTCATGTCCCTTCAAGAGTTTTTGGAGAGGATTCCATCTGCAAAGCACTGTCTATAACAGTTTAGAAAGAAATCACCTTCCATTCTGGAATACTAGAATGTCACCAATCCTTGTGCCAAATGAAATGCATGTTATATATGTTTCCAAATAATGAGCTTGCTTACATGTTAGGAATAACACTATTTTGAATAATGTACATGAGAAACTGTTACTAATAACTTTTTCTTAAAAGTAAATTGGAGAATTGCTTTCATTCATAGAGAAATGAAGATGTGTATGAAGCAAAGCTTGCATTCTGCCTTCCAGTGACAGTTTTTCAAATTCTTTAGCGCTTTGGAAAGCAAATAAACGCTCTGTATTCTTTGACAGTATTGATCTTAAAATAATAAATTTTTTAAAAAATCTGTAGTTCTGTAATGTTGATAACAATTTAATAGTTATACTTGGCAAAATGTAAAGATAGGATTTTATAAATTAGTATTTTTCATAGCTGGAAATTGCTACTTACAAATCATACTGTATCTTTCCAAGCTATCTATTGGAAACGACCCAAACCTAGCATACCGGATTGAATTATTTATTTTAGAGATAAATTTGAAATAAAATATTGCTAAAATAGTCTCACTTTATTCACCAATTACATTAAAACTATAGTAAGCAGAAAGAAATCAAATATTCTATAAATAAACTGTATCTTTCCACACTCAAGACTTTTGAAGTACCTGATTAACTATAAAAGGTTTCTGGTGAAGTCAAATTTCAGAGTGTGCTGTAGCTGCCCAGTCCCATTTATAAGTTAAAATGCATCACCTTCCTTGCAGTCTCTTACGTGTGCTGGACAGCTGGTGAGCAGGCCAAACATACCAAACAGGTATGTGCTGCTAAAATATCTCCCAGGAATTTGCCCTCTGCTTGTGGAGGTGGCCTCGGTCTTTGGACGACTCCGAATGCAGTGTTGCTGGAATGTTCTGTAGAAAAGGTACCGAAAATGTGCCAGCTTCCATCTTAGGCAAAACAGAACACTGTGTTTTATCCCAGCAGACCTGACCACAGCCTTTATGTTTTTTTGTGAGATATACATATATATCTCACAAAAATATCATACATATATATCATCATTTTTTTTTAATTTAGATGTCTTGAGTAACCTGTTCACACTCACACAGTTCACACAGGCAGAAGGATACAGATCAACACTAAAAACATGACCACTTCAGGAAACCACACTTGTCAGGTTTTTATATGCAAATAAAATCAACATTTTGCTGGCAGCTCTATGACAAAAATAAAAGTATGTAGGGTTTTGCACAACCCAACAGATGCTATGCCAATTTGGGTAGTGTTCTCCTTCTCAATAGCTAAAGTGCAGCAATACAAAGAAGCTTGTTCAATAAACAACTCATAGCACATGCTCATGAGGAGGTGAATATGCTGGGAATATTTATTTCTATTCATCAATCATACTTGGAATTGATCCAAATAACAGAAAAGGCTGTTTTTGGAAAGCTATATGAAATTCATTGATGATCATCATTTTTAGTAGATGCATATTAGAGCCACTAAGGTACTCAGCACTAGAAGACATCTGAACTTTCCTTATAAGGCAGTAATTCAGTGAAAGCAATAGAATTTATCTCTGGGGAACTGCAAGCAGTCTGAATGACCGTCTTTCAGACACAACTTTTCTTTGGCTAGCCAAACACAGCAGTCTGTATTTTATTCTGGCATAAGGCACAAGCACCCACTTCACCATCATGACAAGTTCAACGTTTGATCTGTTACAGAAGTTCGTGCCACTTTCAGATTGAATTTTGACCAGCAAAGATTTAAACATATAAAATCATAGGTAAACAAAAAAATCTTTAAGTGTTCTGATCTCTCTCTCTCCCTCTTTTTTTTTTTAATAAAAGGTGCTAGAGATTTATTTCTTATTCTGTGACAACAGCGGGCTTTTGCTTTTCCCAAAATGTCTGCCTTTGAACTCTGCCCTTGTAACAACACTGTAATGCAATTCAATAGGATCTGTAGAACTGTAAATAAAAACTAATGTTGGCGATGGTAAAAATAAGTTGCTTGATATTTCTTAGATTTGCTCTTAAGTATTCCATGCAGAATATTCATCATCTATTCCTAAGTCCAATCAAATTACTTAGGAACACTATATGAGCAAACCATCACCTCTAACCACTCCCACTAAACCCCATAAGCGTTTGTTGTAGAACAGATTTCAAGATTCCATTTATAGACAGGTCTTTCCACAGACTGTATAATAATTTACATTAATATGCAGTAATATTATAATAAGAATGTAAAATAAAAATTGAAAAGACAACCTTTGAAGGAAAAGACACATTTGAAACTGGCCACAGCCTTGGACAAACCTTTTTTTACCCTTAAGCTGTCATGATCATTTGGTGTCTGTAAAATACAGTCGGATTTGAAAAATGATCCAATACATCACTATCCTGTTGATAGATTGCTTGTGGGTTGGTGATTCACATATATTTGTTTATCACCTTGCTTTTAGAAGGTATTTGCCAGTTATATACCATATATATCAGCAGATATACAGCAGGAGCCAAGAAAGAAAATGCAGCAGTCATCTCTCACTTTAAATGTCATTAACACTTCACAAAATCAATCTTTCCCATTAAAAAGGAAAATATGTCCAAGCACTTGGAGCTTACTTACTTTTCTAATGTTTCTTGAACACCATCTAAGATTTCAACCCTGTTTTTTTCAAACCTTAAACCTATGCCCAATCCTATGAACCTCAGTCAGGAAACGGCTTATCCAACCCAAACCTAAATATATCTACTGCCTCAGATGCCCTCTCTGCTGTCTGTAATTCTACTGTTTCTAGGCATCTGCTCCACTGTAGTCTTTGGCTAAGTCTATACCAATACTCAATCAGGGCCAGTGGATCTGTCTACATGGTGGCATGTATTTGTTAATTTGCTATCGTGCTCTATGGTTTTGCCCCAGGCCAAGTGGCATTTCTCCTATGTGGCATCTTAGATTTACAGGGAGCAGGTGACCACATCCTGAAGGTGGTATGGATATTGCCTCTTTGTTTGGGGATGTAAGAGAATTCAGTCCTGTGGACACGCTGTGCCAGGTGGCCCAGGGACAGAGACCAGCCCTTGGCCTGCTTTATTTACTACTGGAGATGTTACCACATTTTCAGGCAGTTCTTAACACTTCTACGAAGCTATCAAAGTTCATCCCTACCAGGATTTAGTGGAAGGGTATGTAAACTGTGTTCCATTCTTGGTACAGCACATCCCTCACTCTATTAAGAGCTTTAAGCTCTACTATGTCTGCTGCAGTACAGCTCCAAACCAGCTTCTCTCTGGGAAGACTGGTCAAGAAGGACTTGCAAATTAATAACAGAACACTTAAAAAGTGTTAAGTCCTTTATTTTTCACTCCTAACTTGTGTTTTTTTAGGCTTTTGCTATTATCCCTAGGCTACAAATCACTTCCAAAAATGTCCCCCCACAAGCCCAACACTGTTTCTAAATGGACTACACTTTAGAACCTGGCTACCTAGCTTAATGTGTTTCCTGTCTGAAGTGCTGATTGCCTTAAGATGTATATATTTAAAGCATTCTCCACAGTTCAAAGCCAAAACGTGTGGTATGAATTAAAACCCAGTGCACCATACTAGTTAATGCCTCTAAATACTCTAAACCACTAGGCCCTTAGATAGGGTGCTGGTTCATGCTGCTTCTTTGTTCTTTAAAATGTACCAGATTTTCAGAAACTATTGGATAAGATATTCTAGTCCTGAGGAGCCCTTGCACAATTACAAGAGACCTATTTCGCTACTGTCTTTATTATGAAAAGTCATTTTAAAATGAGCAGGAAAAAAAAAAGGCTAATGTACTACTGGAGTACTCATAAAAACCTCCAGCCTTGGTTTAAGCAGGGAAAACTAACAAACTCCAACCTACTCAGGGTGATAAAATGTGCCAAAACTACTGAGCCCAGAAGAGGATGCAATTTACATAAAACAGAGGCGTAGAAATAATTTTCCAAGTTATAACCCGGACTGTCAGACTCCTGTAATGTACAGACCAGGGAGTCATGATTTCAGAAAGTGATTTTAAGACTCTGTAGTTACACTTCATTTCTAATATAATTGTATTTCTTTGTTCATTTCCTGCATGACATTTACCACACATGAAGTCATCGTGGGATGTATAGTTATAATTATGTATCTACTGGTGAATTACATGCAGTTAGTCTCACAGAACTGTTTACCCAAAAGAAGTGACTGTTTTATAAAGGTTGATTTTAAGTGCTATTCACAGAATTGTTATTTTTAAGGGACAGTGAATCTGATAACTGTCCCTGGCTTCTTGATTAAGTATTTTAAAGAAATCTTGTATCTTGCTCGTGCCAAGTCTGGTACTGAAAATTCTTGTCATCTTCAGTTTCTGCATGAAATACCAGCCTGTACTTTGTAAATAATCCTCAGGCAAATGAAGAAATAGATAAAATTGAATGCCAAAGACATTTGTTATATGATTAACAGTAAATGTACTTCTGTGTGAAATGCATTGAGGCCAATTATCCATACACGAGATACAATCCAATTTCTACTCACAGTAGCTGTATCTGGAATCCTCAAGGCATCTTTCAGTTGCTACTTTTTCATTCTGTTTTCTAGAAGGATATATAATTTACCTGTGTCATAAATATTGTGTATACTGATGTATTCTATTTTCTGGCAATAATTTAGTCTTTCATTAGCATTTTCTTTACTCACCCTTTACAGCACCCTTTTTGCTTCCTTTGCTGCCAACTTAACTACCCTCTATCACACCCTTTTCTCCATAAATAAGGATTTTTCTGCAGACTGTCTACTGTTCTACTTCTCTCTCAGCTCCCAGATAATTTTCATACTGAACAGTTCAGTTACACCTCAAGCTGTAGCTTAATAACTAATTCTTTAAGCAGAAGTCTTGTTAAGCCACTGTTGTTCGTTCCTTCACTTGTTCCTGCTCCAGTTCTGTGCAGCCACACAGCGAAACAGTTCAGCAAATGCATTCACATTTTCCAATGTTCTTTCTAACTCTGCTCAGACCCCAGCTTGACTCACTGTGCAGCTGCCCAACAGCCAGGCCAGCATAAACTGACAGCACAAGAACGAGAGCTGATGACCAAGGAGCAAGTTTCTGTAAAAGCAGGCTCTTCTACCAAATATCTATTGAGAAGCACTCTTCACTACTCTTTATTCTATTAGTACTAAACTCTTTATTATTCTACTCACATTTCAAATATTGCCACATTACAGAAGCACAGAATATGCTGAATTGGACAGGACCCACACAGATCATTGAGTCCAGCTCCTGGCTCTGCACAGCACCATCCCCAAGAGTCACACCATGTGCTTGAGAGCATTGTCCAAATGCTTCTCGAGCTCTGTCAGGCTTGGTGCTGTGACCACTTCCCTGGGGAGCCTGTTCCAGTGCGCAAACACCCTGGGTGAAGACACTTTTTCTAATACCCAACCTAAACCTCCCCTGACACAGCTTCAGGCCATTCCCTTGGTCCCATCACTGGTCACCACAGAGAAGAGATCTGTGCCTGCCCCTCCTCATCCCCTCACAAGGAAGTTATAACTGCAATGAGGTCTCCCCTCAGTCTCCTCCTCTCTGGGCTGAACAGACCAAGTGACCCCAGCCACTCCTCATACAGCTTCCCCTCAAGGCCCTTCATATTGGAATCCTTCGGTATTCTTAGGGAATTTGCCTAAAAAACAAATAGGTTTAAATTCAAATACCTAATACAAAAATAGGTTTAAATTCGTTCTGTACGAGAAGAGAAATTCACAGGGAATTAATTTTCTTCCAAACTGTTTGGAAATCAATGACTGGAAAAACATCTTATGCTATCAAGACACGATGGTGGCACACTCCTTGAGGTGATGCCTGAGTTGCTACCTAGCATGAGACTGGGTTGAAGTCATGGAAAATAGACATGACCTGGAATGGGGACAGGAACATCTTCAATCTTTGACAGCAATCTAACTTGCCAAATTAATATGATCTTGTTTCACAATGAGACTGTCGCTTGTGGGCGTGCACACTGGCAGCCCTCTCTGGATTCCATGATTGTGTCACTCAGGCTGATAATCCTATTTTGCTGGAGAAGTGAAGAGTTGTCACTCATCAACACAGAGACAACACAGAGGGAGGTTGAAGGAGAGATGCACTCATGCAAGCACACAGCTTCTTTTAGGCAGACTTAAAATGGCTTTAGGTAGCCATTGATCCCAACAGACACCTCTGAGGTCTGCAGCGGCAAGACTGCGCATACACTTTTGAGCTGTGTGCCAGAATCATGGGAGTGAGGGAAGAGAAGCCTGGGGTGTATGTTGGAGATGCTGTGATATGACGCTGGCTCACCCTGGAGGCCTTGTCAGACACCTCTCAGAGCGAAACTGGTGATAGGTATTTAAGGCACTAGTTTGTTGCTTCTGCTTGTCAGGAAGCTTGTAGTATTTAAGGGTATAAAAAGTCAAAAGCCAAGACAGTATGCATTAAGGGCTTAGGTCTGGAGCCTAATTTTCTTCTCTCTAACCCCTGTAAATAAATCTGATAAGCTAAGTAACTGCCTACTGTTGCCAGTGCCTAAAGACGGATTTGCAGGCAACTACATTGCATAATCCCTTTCATAAACTGATCAAATTCCACTCTAAAATGTGGGGAGTTTTTTTTCCCATCTTCTCAAAATGAAAGGGTTTTTTTGTATTGCAATACTCTATTAATTAGGAATGTCAATTGAACTTCCCACTTAAATCTATTCATGGCTCATTTAAACATATATATGTAGACAGCTTGTGCCAAACCTGTCCATAAGCAGCTCTTTTCCTTCCCTGGTGTTTATCTGTCCTCCACAGTGCACTGATGGATCAAAAGCATATTTGTTTAGTCTTTCTTTGGTTGAATAATTCAAGCTCTTCTAATACTTTTTCTTAGACTCCCTATTTCCACAAGCATAATAATATCCTGCCTTTATACCTACCTTGGTCTGAATTCACCTTTCCTAAACACTGGCAACCAGAGTTGCATAGATCTTGAAGGGCCAGACAGTCAGGGTTTTGACAAGTTGGGCATTATCTGCCAGTCTGGCTATAACCCAGCAACTTAAACACAGTCACAAAGATAGTCTCTGTGGGAGAGCAGTAACCAACAGAGTTTGAAATGTTTCCCTGACTTCCCCCGTGTTTCTAAAGTAAATATCCTTCTGAATATTCTGAAAGAATTCTAGAAGTCTGGCATCCATTTTTTCGCAAGATCTTCACAAGGGTTTGACCTGTCTTCATTACACATATTCTTGATCCTTCCCCTGACAATATAAATTATGCTTCTTTATTAGAGTCCTTGTTCCAGATCAGTTTTTGAAGACTCAAGCAAGACAATGTAGGCAAACCTATGAGTCCCTTGCTCAAGGTTGGATTTTAATGAATTTTAAATTTAGCAAGAGTTTGGACAAGAAAAAAAAAATGTTGAAAGGAAATTAAAGCCTGTAGAATTCTTATCACTTTTTCTTGTCTGTTATTCCCTTACTCTTATCTGAACTCAACCCCTTTATGCAACAACAGAAGTCTGGGATTTGATTTTGCTGTAGGTGCTTTGACTGCTTGACAGAGCTCTAAGCAGGAGAGAAACATCTTCAAGTTCAGTATTTGGACAGCCATGCTGAGACTCAGCAGTCTAAGCTTTCCACTCCAGTCTTCTTGAAACCACAGAGGGAAAAAATATGTCTCTTTGCAAGAAAATAACCTAATATTTACACAGGGTAATGAGGTGATCACAGCTATAACTACCTAACATCCAGTACAAGGATCAATTTATTGGTAGGAAAGCACAGGCTGAACTTGTGTTCCAAGAGCAGAGTTTAAAGACCAGGAATATCAAACTATAACCATAATTTTTTTACTAAACAGGTGATACACCTGCATCGAAGGCATGACTAAGACAACTGCAAATTTGGTCCTTTACGTTACAAAATAAAGCTGTCATTGTAAATATAAATGATGAAATCTCTTAATTTCTTTCATCTGAATTCCAAAGATGCTAATTAACATGATAAAGCAATTTAGTTTAGTTAGGTATACTAGATAAGTGCTTAGTTTTCTTTCCCTTTTTATTTAAATCAGTCTTGGTTGATAACTAATTTCTTCTTTTTTTTATCAAAGTACGTCTCATGATATTTCAAAATGTTAAAAAGGAAATGAAAAAGACTTTAAGAAAAAACAGAAGCAAAACTTGTCCATCAGACACTCAACAACTAAATCTGCCCAGAAACAACAATTTGAAAGGAAAATCTATAAAGTAAGATGTGTGGACACAGTTTCAGGTTTTGGTCGAAAGTCAATCTATAAACTCAGTGGAGCAATTTGAGAGGAAAATCAAGTTCAGCTGGAATAAATACTGTCAGTATCCTTTAAATTACAAATAGCTCCAGTCACTGGTTTTGAGTTTAGATCTCTTTTACTTTTTCTGATTTTGAAACTTTTATTCAGATGTAACTAATTTTCCATGAATTATTTCTCTGCATTCTTATGTATAGTCCATTATGAAACATGTCTTGATAAATGATGAAAAAACTATTTTAATTGCAACAGCAGACAACATCCATGTTCTACCTGCACCACTGGAGTGCAGCTAAAAACCAGCCTGAGACTGTTTCAGTTTACAGCTTGAATACAAAATTAATCTGAAGCTCGCAAGAGTTACAAGACATTCCCAAACCTGCAGTGCCTTTAAGATGCAGCAGGAAAGTTCTGTAGTCCCTTTTAATACAGAAGAACGCTGAAAGGTCTACTTTAAAAAAATCCCTTTCCTGATGCTACAACACAAGCTCCATTAGCTGAGATAATGTCCATGCTGACAATGCAAACAAGACTGGGGAGTGAAATTGGACTTCAAGTTACTGATTTCCAGAAGGCTTGTTCTCCTCCATCGTGGCAGTTTTGGTCCAGGCCAACTAGCAATCTCTGGGCAGTGCAAGGCAAAGCTTGGGAAACACAGAGGATCAGGAACTATTTCCAGTAGGTACCAGAACCTGCAGAGGGTTTCACCAGATGCAGTGGGTAAGGTTCATCTGGTCCAATCTCCCTGCTCAATTAAGGGTTCCCTAGACCATGTTACTCAGGATTGTATCAAGATGGCTTTTGAATATCTGTAGAGATGGAGACTCCACAACTTCTCTGGGCAACCTGTTCCAGTGCTTAGTCACCTTCACAATAAAGAAGTTCTTCCTCATGTTCAGGTAGAAGTTCCTGTGTATCAGTTTCTGCCTGTTGCCTCTTGTCTTACTGTGTACCCTACACAGTCCTGCAGCACAAATACAGGAAGTTTATCACCACCAAACATCCATGCAGTCTTCAGCCATGGCCTGGATGTACTACATTAACCAACTTTCCTCCTAAGGGCTGCAGCAAGATCCCAGCATCACCTCAGTGATAAATAAAAAAAAAAAAAAAAAAAAAAAAAAAAAAAAAAAAAAAAAAAC
>VXAZ01009303.1:1217069-1329202 GCA_013399875.1 Gymnorhina tibicen | reverse complement strand
AAAAAAACCCAAAAAAACCAAAAAAAACCCCAAAAACCTCCCTTCCCAACTAAGAGAGTCATATTATACACTGTAGGTCTGGAAGGGCCCAAGAGAGGTCCAGAGACAAATGTGACACATCTAGCCTATGTAATTTGGCATTGGGACCAACATTGATGATGTTAAACGGAAGTCAAAAGGAGTTATACATGGTATAATATATAAATAATTTTCTGAAAGCTAGGAAGAACACCAGGGAATTTATGAGGGTAGAGACACAATGAATATTATATTCTATGTAAAAAACCAGCTTTTCCATGCTAGAAGAAGGCAGCTTCTAATCCCAGAGAAGTGAATCAGAGATCATGTGTTCTTCAGATGCAATATTCAAGAAAGGACATGGAGCATCCCTGTTAAAATTCTTTACTCCACACTCAATTAGTCTCTGTAGCTTCAGTGAATGGGATCCTATTTGTGGAAATATCAGAACGGTGAAAAAAGACAGGAGAGGTGTAGAAAAAAGCATCAGTGTGAGGGCATATCCCTGTATTGTGCCCAAACAGATCGATTCTATCTTAACTGAGAGTCAGGGTGACATAGGTGTTCAGCAGTTCCAGTGCTCTCAGCCTCCCCCCATTCCAAACCCTCCATCATTTTACCAGCCCTTCACTGACTTGCTCCACTGTGTCCATGTCTGTCATTTACTGGAGAGCCCAGAACCCTTCTCAGCATGACAGATGTGTTTCACCAGTGCAGAGTAGAGGGGAAAGATCACCTTCCTCCACCTGATGGCAATGCTTCCCTCCTCAAGCAGCCAAGGGTGCTCTTGGCTTTTGCTGCAGGGACACTTTGCTGACTCATGATCAGCTTTTTATCAAGAAAGTCCCCTAGTTTTTTCTGCACAACTTTGCCAGATTTTAAACAAGATGGGAAAAGGATAGTTTAGCAAGTGAATTAAGAATAGCGAGTATTTGCATGTGTCTCTCTAGCTTAGCCTTAAAATGATAAGCCGGCTACTGAACCAAATGTTAGAGCAAGTAAGACACTGCCTTCTGGTTATTTTCAGCAAGTCTCTAATGTGGCCATGTAATGCACCATTATGCAAATATGTGACATAGTTTGGGATCTAATCAGAAAGGCACTTTTCCTTGAATGAGCAAAAACAATTGCACACTAGTTGTTCCTATTCTATGAATAATATTTCCAAAAATATTACTTCATGAATTATACCTTTATTCCATGAATAATATTAATGATAATAGTTAGAAACCTGTGAAACAGATAGAAAGGATCTTGGTGTATTTTAAGAGAAATCACATTTTTCCATTTCTAATAGATGTTAAACTTACATAACGTTCCAGGTAAAAATGGAGATTTTGAAAAACATTCTTCCATCCCATAATCAAAAAAAATAACACCTGCCTGCCCAACACTGAGTTTTCTCCACACTGAAGAGCAACTTGTCTCTTTATTTTTCTCCAAGTCTTTTATAAAAAATAAATCATAGAATTATGGAATGGTTTATGCTGGGAGTGACCTTAAGGTTCATCTTGTTCCAGTCACCCTGCCAGTGTCAGGGACACCCTTCCACTAGACCATGTTGCTCAAAGCTCCATCCCAGCTGGCCTTGAACACTTCCAGGAATGGGTGTCCACAGCTCTAGGCAACCTGCTCCAGTGTCTCATGACCCCCACAGTGAAGAATTTCTTATTAATATCTAATCTAAACTTACTCTCTTTCTGTTTAAAACTATTACTCCTTGTTCAGATCTGATAATTTTTTGCAAACCACTAGAGCATTGCTACATTGCAAAAGTTTCAAAAAAGTCACTTTGTGAGCCTTCAGTAAGTCAGTATCTATCACCGAGTGGCTGATGGTGAAGCTATAATTAGGGGGTTGTAATTGTGATGATTATAATACGAACATTTGGGTAAGAATATTTAGGGAAATAAATCTAGTTTTTAAGGACATAAAAATCAACCTAGTACAATATTGCTTGAAATGTGCAAGTGCTTGCAAGTGTATTGATTATAAAATTAAAGCAAAACCAATATGCAGTTCAGGATGTTAACTTGAAAAAACTAAAGATTTTGATTTTAAAACGGAGCATCAGCAGCACCCATGTTCCTGCAGACTGAAGGCTGATAAGGCTGCTGGCTGGATATGCCTAAAAGCCTGGGGTCATCCCAAACCCAAGTCTTTGCAGACGCAGTGGGGACACAGATATGCTTACAGCACATGAGTACTGACAGCCACATAAGCTGGCAAACCTGACCAGAGACCTAAAAAAGAAGACACAGCAAGGGACATTTTAAAAGCGATATGTTAAGTCCTACAGGTGTATGGAAAAGAATATGATAAAGCATTCATTTGTACAGAAAATTGCTTTCAAGTCATACCAAATGATTCTGGAAAATGGAATAGCTGAGGTTAAATCCATGTTTAAGACATGGAATATTGGTTTAATTCCTAACAAAATTAATATTGTTCCAGACTCACATTTGCTATGTGTCATCTGCATTTATAAGACAACTGATTATTTTTTTCTTACTTGTTTGAGATTTTTTTGCAGTATTGTTCTGCCCTGTGTTAGCAGAATGCCTCTACAGACTAAGCACTGCCACAGTCTAAATATTGAATCTTAATAATAGTAAATGAAATGTGACAAGCTGATGTGGTAACAGTATTTTACATGCAAAATGACCACTCCAGAATAGCTTGTATATATTTATACAGTCTTCAGGGATCAGATGGTTTGCAGATGAAATTTTTTCTTTGTAGGAACAGGACTGGTTTTTTTTGTTTACCCCATTTCATTGATGTTGCAGGTCTCACTGGCAACTCAGTAACATCATACAGTGCAAGAACACAGTGGTCAAACAAGCATCGGAATAAAAATGAAAAGAAAATAAATCTGTAGGAGGGAGCATATAGAAAGATTTTTGTTTACAGAGACATTTCAAATTCTCGGCTTCCCTGGTTAGGAAAGTTCTGGAAGGTATTTACTGGGGGGCGAAAAAAAAAAATAAAGGCAGTAAAAAACCCCCCAGACAATTATTCATAATTCATTATATGATGAAGATAACAATCAGGACTAATATTTCACTGATACAGCCCATTGCCAGAAAATAAAAAAGTAGTCAACGGTTGTGTTTTGTTTGGGATTTTTTCAAACTAATTTAACAAATCCACCAGCAATAGAATTGCAATTCCAATTAACTTTGTGCCTTCATATGAAAAACAACACTTACAAGAATCTAGTAATTTTGAATGTATTACATCAAATATAAAAAGGAGGCACTCTTTTAGGTCTCATAACTGTGTATTACACTTGTGACTGCCAGGTACAGGAAAGGGATGGTTCACACAGATTTGTTCCTGTTCTCAGGGATGTCATCCAAAATGAAACTTCCACCTTTTACCTTTAGATATCTTCTCCCAGTGCTGTGACAAGAAATGTGATTCCTTTTGCTCATTTTCTTCTTCTAGTGCCATTGTCCATAACAGCCATTCTGAAGAGGTACTTTAAATGGGAAGAATTTACATAATAAATAAACATGCTTTGTTCCATAATGTAGATGCTATAAGTAGTATTTTGGCTTTGCTTTAAAGCATGAGAAACTTATCTCTCAGTACAATGTCCTCATGTTTCTATGCTGACATACCATCAGATTTTTTAAAGTATAATTTTTTCCACAGCTAAGTCAGTTGTTCATGATGACTAAAAGTAGCTTGATTGGACTGTATGACAAATAATAAAAAGTTTCTTAGCTATCAAGTATAATAACATATGTTATTAATGCTTATCAAAGTAAGACAGTTGAAACTTCATTAGCAAAGTAGATTAATCATCCTCAGAATAGTTATTTATTACATATAAGAAGAGAGGCAAAATAGCTTTTCTGCTGAAGTCCTTCAAAACATAGGAAAAAATTCAAAGGACTCTAACAGACCTGATAAGAAGCGGGATTTTCGCCAAGGGATTTCTACAAAGCTATGTCCTGGTAAGATATGAAATTACATGGGATGAGGTTTCAGAACCTGGATAAAGCAGAGGGTTAATCAGGCAAAGTTTTATGGTACATTTAAGTATTTGGAAGGATCCACATTTTTCAAATAGGTATAATTTTTACAAATTCTCATAAGTGGCATTTCTGTTTAAGTAAATCTGCCCCACATAACTGTTAGGATTTGAAGCTAAGAGTGAATGAGCTTAGCTCTGCCTTCTGCTATGTGCTTTGTTTCAGCTTTCATACTCAAACGGAAGACAACTAGCCCCTGCAATTGGATTTCAAGAGAGCAATTTAAAGCTCCTAGGAGAAGCTGTACTGACAGTCGCTGAGCACGCAGCATCCTTCAGCTGAGGCAAGGCACAGCACCGCCAGGGAGATTGCCTGGCTGCCTACCTGCATACATTTCCCCACTCCTAAGAAACACAAGGTTTATTTCTACTACGGGGAAAAAAAATCTTTGCAAGATTTACTCAAAGGCGACAGCTAGAGTATTGCCAGAAGATTAGAAGAAGAGAGAGCTTCAAAAGATAGACTAAACAGAAAGAATTGCCCTCGTCTCTGGGATGTGCCCATCCATACTTAGCGAAGTTGCTGTCAAGGCTTTGCCTGGTTTCATTGCCTTAAAATGGTCCCCAAAGAGAGTTCCAGTTAAAACACATTTTGAAGAATAAAATCTTTACTTTGAGAGTAATGCCACCTACACAGGCTTCAAATACAGGGTCTAATATCTCTTGGGGTCCTAAGAATTTTTTAAACCCTTTCCTTTATGTAAGGAAATTCAGAATTCTTTTTTCAGCACCCTTCTTAAACATTTACTGGGAAAAGGAAATAGCTACAACGATGTCAGTGATGCTATTGGTGAATTTTTCAAGAGACAAGTGAGTGGGTTGTGATGTTAAGTGCCTGATGCAAAGAGTTTATTCATTTATTTACTATGATATATGTCCACAGTACATCTTTCAATGTTTTGGAGAAAGGTGTAAACCCAAAAAAACCCCACACATCAAAAAATGTCAGCAGTGAGAAAAAAAGTTTTCCAAATGTTTTATCATATTGATCAAAAATATATAAAGAAAAATTGAACATAACTGCACACAAAAAATAAAAGCAAATGGATGTTTTTTAGTGAGAATATTTTCATTTTTGAAGAAACATGAAAAAAAGTTTGCCATATCAGTAAGGGAAACAAAATAAATATTTGCAAACCCAGAAACATGAATATTTTGAACACAAAATTAAGCTTATAAATTTTGGTCCTTGCTAATCCAATTCCCAACTGCTAGAAAAAGCATATTTCAGTGCATTCAAACTTCACAAAGGAAAAAGATTTTCAAAAATGCTTTGTGATATTCTGAACCATAGAAGGGATTCCATATTGCCATATGTGGTAAAAACCAGACCATATCATATTTCAACTTTATTTTAACCTCATTTTAAGTTTTGGTCCTAAACTACAACTTGTTTCTACTTATTAGCCTTGATAAACATCTCCCTGAAAATTCCCAGTGCTGCTCCTTGGTGTGCTGCGAAGGAATTACCTTGGGATAAGCAGCCCATGGGGTGATGTGCTTAAGATTTGTGGCCAGAGCAGTGTTTATAACACATCAGTGGTTTAGCTGTTGTAGGCTGAGGTTGCACAAGTATTTGGGAGCAGATTCAGCCAGGACACATGACCTGAACTGAATAAAGAGATGTTCCCTCCTCTATGGCACTGTGCTCAGGGTTACAGCCCAGGAAAGTAGCCCTTGCTCTGAGACTGGCTGGGCACCAGTCTGTTGGTGAGGGCTGCCGAGAGTTTGCCGTTGCATCACTTGCTTTTGGTTTTCTCATTTTTCTTCACTTATCAAACTGTTTTTATCTCAGCCTATGAGTTTCCCACACTTTTGCCCTGTGATTCCCTCCCGCATTCTGCTGTGGGGGCGCGAGCAAGCAACTGGGTGGAGGCTTAGCTGCTAGCTGGGGTCAGCCCACCACACTATTTTTGTCCCTAATGATGATAGGTCTTTCTCAGAGCTGCCTATGGCTTCTCAGGAAAGCACAGCAAGTTGAATTTAATTGACCTAAAACAAAGCCATGATGCTCCTGCTCCTGGCACAGGAAAAGCTGGGGGAGACAAAGGTAATGTGAGAGCCCTGAGAAATCCATCTTGCTGGTCCTGTTCTTTCCAGACACCTGCAGGGATGTAGACAGAGCAATTGCTGGTTCTCCCCTCCTGTGTCCCCACCCTCCTGCAAGGACAGCCTATTTCGCACATGCCTTGCATTTGCAGGGGCAGTGGCAGCAGCCAGCCTGGCTTCCCAGGGGTCGGAAATGGGGGAAACAGGAATCAGTGCCTCTGCTGTGCTGATGCCCCAACAGTCTGTTCTCCTGGGGAGCAGCGTGGTTTGCCTGGGCTCATATCCAGCCTTGAACTTGAGGATGCTTTTAGTAGATGGAGTAATCTTCCACTGCCTTCCAAGTGCCATTGCCTTGAGAACAAGGACTATGCATCACCAGCCATTTTCTGTAAACACTGTGACAGAGATGACACCACTGCTTCTTGCCATTCAGGGATTCCCCTCTTCAGAGAGAACATTCTGTTAGGAAAAAATGAGTAAAAAAACTATCTAATCTTCATAACCATGAGTCCCTCTTGACATGTAACTCATTAGCAACTAACAGTCTGGCAATTTTATGAGCTCTTAAGGTTTGGAAATGGGTTAGTGTTTTGCATTGGAACAATACACTATCTTTTTGGTTTCAAAAATGGCACCCTACTGAAGACATCTTTTTAGATCAATACCAGGTTTTCATTTCCAATCTCTATTCCAATCTGCCATCAGAAGTCACCAGACTGCCTTGGATCTCATAAACATTTCTATTGCAAAAAGTTCCTCAAAATCAATACCTCATTGCAAAAATGTCTTTCCAGACAGTCCTATTTTCTCTTGGATAATCTTAAAGTGATAGAAAAAGGTTTCTTTTATATGAAATGATAGATGAATATTTCAGCACTTGTAGCAGGCTTTAGTAATTTTTTTCAGATACTTACCTGATGAAAGGCTGTTTGAAGGGTTGAGTTCTTATTTCTGACTAACTTATTTCTGAAAATAGAGTGTCACCAAACTGGTGAGGCAAAAAAAAAAAGAAGCAGGACAAAAATTCCCAAAAATGAGAAACAGGATGAGAAAATTTTGCAGTGGTCTGAAAAGCTGGTGGGGAGAATAAGACCGAAACCATCCAGGTGGCTGCATTAAAGAAAACATCAAATCACAATTCAGATTGACATCTGTCTGACTCCAAGAGAGCGGAGTTAAAGTACAGATTAAGCAACTCAGACAACAACTTTCCAGTGCAATTTTAGCTGGAATGAGCATGTGATTTCAAAAGCCAGTGATTGATAAATTAATTCCTGAGACAGCCAAAAACACTCAGAAAGACTTCAGGAATTCAACGTCAGACTTAGTAAGGAAGCTACTGGAGAAAGCAGGATAATGACGTTCAGCAATGTGGTTATATTCCTGGTGTTTCTAGTGGCAGACTTTGACCAGGCATATCTATATACAGTAACAGAGAGGAACATTTCTTGTAATTTTTTATATCACCACCTACAGATGATGTTCTGTATATTTATAACAAGATTCTCAAGCCCTTGCTGTTCTCTTTTTCATCCTCCCACTTCTTTTATTCAAGTAATAAGAGAGAGAAAGGCTAAAAGATACGTGAAAAAGATCACAAATGTTTCAAGGATGCAAAAATTTAAAAGTACCTCCTGTGCATTTTTAAAATGTGATTGGCAGGTTATTCACCAATTAAACCTGGATTTCTAATGCCAAACTGATGATGTAGAAGCTGCTGACTGAAATGAAAATAAATTCCTAACACACATTCACTCCCCCCCCCTCACCTCAGAGCTCAGGATCTGATTGATACAGACACCTTCAGAGTGAGAAGTGCTTATAGGATCATAGAATCAAAGAATGGTTTGGGTTGGAAGGGATCTTATAGATCACCTTGTTCCAAACGCCCTGCCATGGGCAGGGACACCTTCCCCTAGACCAGTTTGCTCAAAGCCCCATCCAAACCTGGCTTGTTCGTCTTCAGACATGTGTTGTCAGTGGATGTGTCTGCTCGGCCGGGCAGTCCTGTATGTCCAACCGTCCTGGTCCCCATGAATGTGCCCTCAGCCATCACCTAACTCCAAACCAACATGAGATAGGTCATTCCCTGAGCTGTCTAAGGCAGCAGTGCAGAGCTGGGGAGGTGAGCTGGGGTGCTGTGGGCAGCTGGGACACCGGTGTGTGGAGAGCATGAGGGAGTATATTTACTCTGTGGTGTAGCCACTCCTCACTGCACACTTTCTATGCATGTCACTGATGACTCACCTCCTCCTTTCCATTCCTCAGCCATGCCAGCAGAGTGGAATACAGCAAACTGGTGGAGTGGATTGAAGGAACACAAGAGAATATATGCTGGAAGGCAGAGCTTCAGCCACTCATCTTTTCCAGGCCTTCAGCCTTTCACCAGTCAGAGCAGATGGTCAAATGAATGGTTGTTGCCCTCCCCAGATTTGATACAGTGCTTATAGTTTTTTTTATTTCTTTGCTTTTGTTATTTGTTTAGTGTTATGTTTGTTAGTTTCATTTTGTTCCTTTTTTTTTAACCCTGACCCTCTCTTTCCTCCTTTAGTTTTGCCATGGCAGATTGTATTGGGTTTACATGGCTCAGGCCATGATGCTCTCATAATATTTTCTCCCTCCTCCAGTTGAGGAAGGGGAGTGATAGAGTGGATAAGTGGGTACCTGGTGGCCACCAGAGACTATGCAACACATAGATGTAGTTTTTTATTGCTGAAGATCATCTGTTTGAAACTGTTTCATGTTACATAAAGTCTAACTCAGAAAGTCTACTTTTCTTGTATCTTCATGGAGGTGAAATTGGTTAATAAAAATAACATTTTGAACATTTTGACTTTAGGGAAAAATAGGTGAGAAACTTCACCTTTGTCCTAAAGAATTACATGCCTTCAGAAACATGCCTTCCCAGCAACTTTAGTGGCTTACTCCCACCTCCTCAGCATCCCCAGCTCCCTGTGTTCAGTACATTCAGTACAAGGAAAGCATATGTGCCTGAGTCAGTGGTGCAAATGCCACTCCTGAAGCTGCTCTACACCTGGGACTGGCACCAGGCCACCAACAGCTGTAGCACTGAGCATTGCAGCATATAAATTTCCCTTTGGAACTTGCCCCTGATCTCTTGGGATGATAATTCACCTCCTCTGAAAATTTATTTCCTTCCTGTGGACCTCTGGATCTAGACTGGTATATTTCCACAAAATGTTTTAGACTGGAAGACACTATGTTTTATGAGGTAAAACAGTTTTTCTGAAAAAATTACAGTCCATGCAGAACAATGCTGTATTCTTTCCTCCCACTTGCCTCATTCCCTAGAAAAAAAATAGAAACAAGTTGGAAAGAGTTGGATGTCTTTTTGTGAGAAAACCACTTGGGATCTTCCTACGAGCAGGAAGAGAAAGCGTGAGATTAAAGAAACTGTGCTGCCTTTCTCACCTCCTCTGTAATACGCAAGACTGGATTCATGTTGCCACCTACCAGTTCAATTTGGCACTGATGTAGTTTACAGATTTCCATTTTGTTAATTCTCTTTCTCCTACAAGCCCTGTGCTCTTGTATGCTTATGGGAGTCAAGCCTGGACAAGTCTCAAGCAGAGTGAAAGTAGTGTTAACACAAATATCATTAAAATTTTCATCAAAATCAAAAGCATTGTTCCGTTTGCAGGTCAGGAGCCACGTTACTCTTCCATTCTTTCAAGGACCCATTTGAACTATTTTCCTCTCCCTGAGCTATGGAATCTGTGTAGCTGCACATTTGGGACTTCTCATTTGAGAATATTTGAGGAGGTCTTCCTTCGTGCTTGGGACATTTGCTTAAGCTCTTTAAATTTAGAAACAGAGCATTCTAACAGCAATAACTTTAGATGAATTAAATAGTATTTATTAGCAGCAGAACATCAGGAAAGTTCTTCTCTGTCACCAAGATGAATAGCACTACAGAATTATGCTAAAATTCAAGATGCATATGAAGTCTTTTTCATTTCAATCAATTAACTCAGGTCCCTGTTAACACTGCTTCCAGTTGATAAATTACTGCAGCTTTGGGACTACAGCAAAGGCTGTACCTATCTTCTACTTTTAAATTATCTTAATTAATTCGTCTTCTGTGGTTGTTATACAACCACACTCCAAGGAATTCTCCAGTTGGTCAGTTGGACGACATATCTGATTTCCAGAAATCTAAAATATTTCAGATTAGTTATACCAGTATTTAGCTAATCGTCATAGTCAGCTGAGATGTAAAAACTCAATACACAAAGAGGAGAGACAGAATAAAGAAAGTAGCTGAAAATATTAGATGTCTATTGTTCATATGCTAATGCATGATAGATATGAAGATTATTATGAATAGTACTATTCACTCTTATTATCCCCACTAAGTATAGCATCATTATGTCCTTAAGTTTCTTTAGAATAAATGTGAGGAGAAACTTTAATGAATTCTCCTTAGAAGTCAGTTTTGGTGTCAGCTACTGCTAAAAAAAAAAACTAGTAGGGCTTTTTTTTTTCTCCAACGTAACGACAACAAATTAAATGATTCATAGGAAAATGTCATGAATTTTCCTGTATTTCAGACAGCTCTTTAAATACATATAGTTTAGAACATTTACTCCTGCAGTTTATGAAACAAATACATACTGCCCTCTCTCTGGATCTTCTTTAAAAGTTTGCAAAACTCGATTAGATGGGCTTTGATCATAAACTTGGATGCCTGAGTACTGTATGGACAAATTTGCTAACTAAAATGGAAAATAATTTGCCAAAATATTTTTAACATATTTTCTGAGATACAGAAAATAAAAATCCACATTTTGGTTTTGAAATCAGAACATGCTTAAAATGACTAAACAAATGACATTTTCAAGACATATGATTGGATTATGAAGCCAAAAACAAAGCAATGGTAGCACACTGCAATAATTCATATCCCTGCTGAAGTATTTTTAACCTAATTGCAGTCTTACTTCTTCTGACGGATCTTACTTATGCTTTTTCAACGCTTAAAATAAGAGGCAAGACAAGACAAAAAAAGGGATCATGTAGACACCTGCACAATTTTTATTCAGTGTCTAACCAGAGCCCCCAGTAAGAGGAAACATTCCTCTCTGTCTTAAGTTTGGTGTTATATCTCTACATAAATCTTGTAGATAATCACATATGGCACTATTCTGCAAGATGGCAGGTGCTCTGTGTGAGATGCTCTGTTTTCTGAATGTTGAGTGGGAGTTGAGAAGTGGTTTGGACTGTGTTACACTATGATGAGAAACTGAGCAAGAATTGTTTATTTTCATGTTTACAGTTCTGACTTATTTGAAAAGGAAAAAAAAAACCAGACAGAAAAGGCTAATTAAACTCAAATTCCTGCAATTATTTGACCTCTTTGGAAGGAGACAATCAGTGTATCCTTCATAACTGATCCAGAGCACTTAAAAACAGAGGCAATAGATATGCTTAGGCTTTTTTTACAAATCCCCTTCTAGATGGGTCTTACAGAAGATCCAAAAACTTTAATACAAAAAGTTCAGAACATTTTGTCCAGCTGAAAAGATGAAGTACTTTGGGGAGAATTAGCTCCAGCAAGAGACAGAAGAGGAAAAAACCCCAAGCTGCTGGCTAGGAAACATTTCCTTTTCTGTACTTTCCTCATCTTTGATATCAAAGCAAGAATTACAATTTGAGTAAGATGAAAACATGTTCTTGATGTTCTGGTATCCCTGGCAAGAATGGGCCCCATCTCAGAGACAGCAGTCCAGGAGCCTGACTGACTAAACTTCCTGATGCTGAAGCAGGGAGCAGGTGCCAGCGGGCTGGAAAGCTTCATGGGAGAATAATGCTTTCTTGTTCAGTCACCAAAAGGGAAATTATTGCTAACAAGATAACAGTTGTTGTTCTATTTAAATTATCCTGGTAAAATCATTTTTTCTGACACCTATTCCCTATACTACATCTAAATAACACATGAGCAGGCACTGTGCCATCCAATAAGCTACGCAAGACAGTTGTAAGTGCAGGCAGCTTGCAGATGATTCATTTTTGTGATTAGTGGTAATGAGCAGTGCTCTTTCTAGAAATGCAGTGATTTCTGTTGACCTTGTTTCATGGGCATTAATATGAGTTTGAAAAGAAAAATCCTTATTGAAACTTGTTCTGTAAGCTGTGGCACTATGGCTGGTGAAAAACTTGCATGGGATTTTATGGTGGCTTTAACACACAGTCTGTTGTAAGTCTGACTCTGACCATCAGTGGGGGATGTCAGATAAGCTCTGACTCACGGGGAAAGTTGATGTAAAGTGGCAACTTCAACATATTTGGGATGACAAGACTGTCTGACAGCTTGAATCCCACAGCTGGTCTTATGTAAGAGAGTTGTAGCCCACCCTTCCACCACGCAGAATTGCTGGCCACGATCTCTTTCCACTGTTGCTCTAGGGATGCTGGGACAGACATACAGGTACAGGGAAAAGACATGGGACCAAACAGGCATGCCTCAAGCACTCCTAAAAGTCTAATTGTAATTTGCCTAATAAAGTCTGCATCTGGACCCTCAAGCCTCTGACTCAAAAATCCCTAAAAAGCATTTTCCTGGCTTTACCAATTCTCAGATCTCTTTCTTTGCTGGCTTTGTGTTGCCTTTACCATGACAATGATGAGAAGAAATAGGTCCATTAGGAATGAAAATTAATTTGTTTACTTGAATCTCTTGTTTGCTGAAAGTAAACCTCCTAGCAGGCTGCCTTCATCCTTTTAAATGTGCATGTTTTAGTAACATTCTTATTCTTTATGAAAATGATAACTCTTATTAATTTCTCCATCCATTTGCCTAATTATTACAGTTATCAATTGTAATACAAGACTTCTTTTAGAAGCTCATCTGGAAAAATAAATACTCCCCTCCCCTCACAACTAACACCAAAATCCCCACCAAAAGAACCTGCAGTAGCTAGCAAGAACATAGCAAAGATATAACGCTTAGAATATGTAAAATTCACAATAAATAATTCTCTTAGTAGTCAACACATGAATAGAATGTCTCTCTGAGCCTGAAATACAGAATAATAGAAGGTCACTGTTCAATAGAGATGCTGTTAAAATATTCCTAAATTATGTGAAATTCTAAAGCATTTAATCACATCCTTTTTGATCTTGATTTTGCACAAATCCAGATTTAATGGAAAATCTGGTTTTTACCCTAAACCAGTAATTTAAAAAGGAGTTCTGAATCAATGAAAATTAAATCCTATATTCTTTTAAATCATATGTTACTAAGAGTTTGCCTTTTCAGCTCTGATGATAAGGTTGCATGGGCTCCATATAAAAGGTTTTAACTGAAATTTGGAACATAGGAGCAAGACTGGGGTATAATTTTTGCACTGCATGGGGCCATTTAAAGTTTTAATGTCTGTGCAAGGTACAGTGATTATGAAAAATGTCAAGCCTTTGTTATTATCTGGAAAATTACATGTACTCACAGGGGAATTCCCTCTGTTTTCTCTCTTTTGTTCCCAACTTCTTAAAAAACTGAGAGCCAGGGACAAAAATCTCTGTACCTATCAGAAAACAAAAACGTGAATAGCAGAAGCTGGCAAGCTTAGTTTTTTGGATGCCATGCTAATTTAGGCAGGCATTCTAAGGGTGCAGATAATGAAAATTCTTTTGTTTGAGCAATGCAAATTTCACAAGAACTCCCACGGAAGTCATATGCTGTACAAGAAAACTTGTCAGCAGAACTTGCATAGAGTACCCAGCAAACCTCATGGAGCCAGGAGGCCCAATCGCAATACAGCAAATATTTGAGTCAGGATGAAACAGGAATGTGTCACCTTTCTCTTATAATAAAATGTTGCAAATACTTCCATTTCATTTTAAAAGGCCACAAGAATTCATAAAGTCTTCAGATGAATTGAAGACTTGTTCAAAAATATGTTAACAAGACCACTCAGTGGAAACTTGTGTTCATAGGAAATGTAAGGTGTGCATTTTTTAAAGAATTGTTGGTATGGTATACAAATTTGGAGGCACGCAGATAAGGAAGAAGGGCAGAAAAGAGAGAAAACTCCTTTTAGGAAGATAGAGTGAAGGTGAATAAAACTTTTAAGAGATCTGCTGGAGAGCACAGGAGCTGACTCAAGCTAAGGGTACTCTCACGGGTATGTAGGTTTTGTAGCAATCTGGTGCATTACTGTTGAAAATTCTGTTTAAAGATAGAAATAAAACTGAATTGAGACAAACAGCAAGGACATCTTTGTGCATTAAGCAAATGTTTGAATCTGCCTCACCAGGATGACCGCACTCTGGGGAAACTGGCTATTGGAGAAGGAAATTATGCCAAATATATCTTACTTCTGTGAAGTGTGGTTTGTGTGGACTGCTTGTATCACCAAACTGGAATACAAATTAAGAACCACCTAGAGCAGCTGCAGACTAGCAGCAAGCCAGTGGCAAACAGAGCAGTACACAGTGACAGCAGGACCTGGTGCAACACAGCTCTTAGCAACTGAGCACAGGAATCCCAGTGTGACCTCTGTAGAAAAAAACTGATGCTAGTGATGCTAAGGTAGGTTTGGGTGGATCTGGAAGCAGACTACGCTAAGGGACAACTCAGCAGCTGGACTCCTCTGACTATGCAGCTAAATAGAGTGTGGGAGAAGCATCTTCATTCAGACCTACTGCTTGACTGAGTTTATACTGTTGCCTTAGTGTTGGGTGACACTCAGAGGAATAGCTGAGACTAAAACTAGCACACTCTCAGGGAATCCCTGGGTCCAGTTTAAGGGCCAGTGTGTGCCACAGACCATTGCAAATACAGTGTAGACAAGACAGATTTGCATCCCTCCTCAGTCCTCCAGCACAGTCCAAATACCTCCAGTTTCATGCTATGAAAACAATAACCATAAACCAGTTTTACAGGCTGGACATAGCTTCAGCATTATTTCAGAGACTTTGAATTAAAAAAAAACCCTAAAATATATACACAGACAACAAGCAGTGTATCATAGGATCATAGTGCCATAGGAGCATCATACAGAGGCAATGAGACTCAGAACCACTGTGGTGGAGTGTGGATACAGTCAGTCTATGCCACTTCACTG
Organism: Gymnorhina tibicen; assembly: GCA_013399875.1. Lineage (NCBI taxonomy): Eukaryota > Metazoa > Chordata > Aves > Passeriformes > Artamidae > Gymnorhina > Gymnorhina tibicen. The sequence goes on along the minus strand of VXAZ01009303.1, from coordinate 1,314,007 downwards.
AAGGCCACCTCTGGCACTGCTTTACTTAACTTTATAAGCACAGTCTTTCAGAGACAGTAGTAAACTCTTTTTGTAGCCACTTACAGCACAGGCCTATCCTGTTCCTGCTGCTGAGGTGGTCTGGGAAGTGGATGTTCTGCTCTCTGCTCTCTGACAACTCCACAGAAGGATGGGTTACTCTCCTCCACAACTCTGCCAAAGCTCTGTTAATTTAAAGCCATTTGTTTAACTCATTGCTTGAGACTGAAAAAGGCCCCTTCACTACTGAGAGTCACTCAGTTTTCTGTGAGGACCCTTAAGCCAAAGAACCCCAACGACTGACTGCAGGCTTCCTTGCTGTCACATTCCTGGCAGATATTATACAGAGGTCATCAGCTGACCCTTGGAGATGGGGTGGTAGGAAACTTGAGGTGAGTCTGGAAAAGACTTATTTTGAGGGACATACTAGCTTGGGATTTAAAGGATATAGTGGGTAAAATATGAATATAAGATATGCAAAGGATATATGGTACCAGGTACCAGACAAGAACTCCTGTTAATCAGCAGGAAGGAAGCAGTGGTTTAGTGCAATTCACTGTCACTTCTGAGTTGATCTAAGGATATTAGCTTGTTGGCCACATGCTCTTTCCAGTCATACACACCAAAAATGTATCAAACCTTCTGCATGGTCAATGTTTTTAAAAACCTCTGTTCAGTAGACAGCCAAGACTGAAGTAATAGAGAATGTATTAGCAGTTGTGCAATCAAATTTACTGCACTGGGGTCAGCTCACTTTCCCAGTAAAACCCCCTCCATATTTTATAGGAAATAAAAATGGTGTAGTATGCCAAGTACTTCACAACTTCCTAGCTGGAGAACATCAAAAATCAAAAACATAAACATGAAGTGGATATTTACAGAGGGTGCTTTTTTCATATTGCAGCTCTCCCTTCTGGCAGCAGGAAGCTACACTCAGTGGATAAATAGGATAATATACATCGGGGAAGTCCTATCTTGCCATANCCCTTCTGGCAGCAGGAAGCTACACTCAGTGGATAAATAGGATAATATACATCAGGGAAGTCCTATCTTGCCATAACTGTATATATTTGTAATTCACTGAACTGTATATATTTGTAATTCACTAAATTAAGCTAGTTCTGACTATAAGCACTGTAAGCCAACTCATATCAATGGCTGTGACAGAAACATAAGGGATTAAATATGGGACAAAAATAATCTCTTAAACACTACACTTAGCATATATATTAGACCAGCATACCTTAAAAGAATCTGAAAAACACTGTATCCATTCACACTTTAAAGATTAAAGACACAATAAAGGTAATCTTTAAATTTGTGGCTTGTTAGGAATAGTCTCCATTGGGCTCTCAATTTCATTTCAGATGCAGTGTTTTAACATGGGGTCAAAAAAGATTGATACAATGGAAGTGAGCTGATCAATGCCCGTTCTTCTCCACTTCCACCTACCCAAAAAGTATTTGGAGAGCTATTTTTCTTATGCTACAAAATTGTGATCCCAAATTTTTACCATCATACAGCTACAGCAGGATATCCCAGAAAAAGAGGAGAATTATGAGGAGACATAATTTTTTCCTGGTTCTGTTATCTGATTACTTCAAGGTTAATCAGTAGGGAATATTTTATAGGCAAGAAAGAAATAAGCTTGCCATGGTCCACCTGTTAACCTTGCCCACTGTAGCACCTCAGGGTCCAACCATGGAGCTGTGCAAGCACAAAGGAATAGATGGTCCCTGCTCTACACACCTTAGCATTGCGAAATGAGGCTGGAGCACATGGGGCCTCAGGCACTGCACTGCAGCTTTAGACCACCTTTGAGACAGGTGTACCCCATCTGATCCAGCAGCCCTGGTGTCCTGTAAACTGACCCACAGTCAAAAAAACTCCCTAAATTCTGCCAGTGACACCAGGCTGAAAGTCAGGTATTGATCTGCTGTCTCTTCCTATTTCTTCTCTCGTCATTCCCTGCAACAGGAAGGATAGAGAAGAACATTGCTTGTGCTCCTGATCCCTTAAGCACGCCCTGTAGCTGACACTTGGGTGTCAGCAAGCTCTCCCTGGAGCTCTCCCTGGGCAGCTGTGTCAGTCACGGAGCCTGCAGAGCTCAGAGAGGCCATGGCTTTCTGTGGGATGGATGCCATTGCTCTCTGGCTGAGCTGGCAGGGCTTCAGCATCCTTCCTGCACACTCTTCCACGTGAACTGCTGCCCAAGCTGCCACACCATGCACTTGTTGGCAGCACTCCTAGTCACCAGCGCTCCCTAAGGGCTTCTTTTATACATGGTGGCAGCTTGGCTCCCATTGCTCCTGACCCCAGAAATGTCTCATCAGCATGAGCTGCAGGGTCCTGGCAGTAGCACACATATTTAAGTTTAGCCAGTTTAGGCATATTTAAAGTTAGGATGTTATTTAACTAATGTGTGTGATTTCTTGCAGCGATAGTTCGGATCAATTACACTGAAGCTGTTTTAAACTGCAGTCAAAATAATATCTAAAGCTTCAGTTTCTACTTCTTCCCCTCCTGAGGGAGGCAGGGAAGAAGTATTAGAGAAAGCTGCAGTTACATTTCTTTATTTCGAAGAAAAATTGTGTATCCTTTGAAACACAAGAAAGCGAGGAGTCTTTCAAGATTCTGCCTTGTTCTCCTTCCATGATCTCTTTCATGGTTTACAAAGGGGGTGACAATGTGCTATAGCATGAGAGTAGCAAAGACCGAGATGAAGGACTTTCTTTTGGTTTGTTGCTGTACAGTCAGTGGGTGGAGCATCACAATCAGGGCTCCCATTGCACATTGCCTGCAGCAACCTTCAACTCTGTAAGTATGTACAAGTGAAGAAATAACTCCTAGGTAAAGAAGAGAAAGTGGTAGTGATTGATGTGTTTCTTACTTTATGTGCTTCCCACTGAGAATATGTTTCTTCTCATCACATAATTTTTTTTTCTCTTCTTCTGAGAGCTATTAAGAAGAAACTAGAGCTGGAGAAGAGCTGAAGGAATCAGTCTGAATAACATTTTGGTGTAGAGAGATCAAGGATAAGGTACATACAGAATTAAATACTTCTGAGTTACAGTGGTAACATATTTTAATTATTTGTGTCCATCAACTGCGTCCAGCCTATGTTCACTTCACATGCCCAAGCCCCAGGTAAAAATGGGACCTACTAAATCTGGGCACGTGCTATCCGAGATATTGGAAATGGCCTTATTTAGGAAGTACTAGGTCAGTAAGGCTCAACTCCTTTGCTGGCAGACAACGGCACTAAAATTAGGACAATTTCCTTTAAGCTCTGTAGCTCTTGAAATAGTGTAGCAACAGCATCTTCCACCTAGGCTGCTTTGGGGACCCCACTTACAGATCAGCATGGAAGAGGAAGTATAACTCTCCTCTTACTACAGACGGGGAGCAGTACAGTCGTGCTCTCCAGCTCAGTCCCTCACACTGTTTAGTATCATTTAAGGTCAGACCTAAGGAACAGGCCCCGTTTGTCATTACTTTTACACAAGAAAAATGCAGCTGGACCTCTGAGGCTGTGCAGCACAGTTACTGTTACAAGCCATCATATATTTCTGCATTCTCTTTGTTTATTTTCGTATAAGAGATATTTCAGGTAATTTTTAAATGTTTACCAAACCCATGTACTTTCTCTTATACTATCCAATGTAGAAAACATGCATACAAAAGTAGTAATATCCACATGCTTTAACCTTGATGTCAGTGGGATGAGATGTCAAAAGGCAGCAACAAAAGCAGAAATGTTGTTGTTTAAGTGTCTCTTGAGAGTACAGATGCTCATCAAGCAACAGAAAGTAAGTTTTTTTCACTACTAGTGCTAAAATTCAAATGGCCTGGGATGAAAATAGTCCTGTAGGTGTAATAAAGACCTCTATGTACCTTGTACAAATTATTATAGCTGCAAATAGATGGTGAAGCAAACGAAGAAGAATTATTCCTTTAATAGTATGGCCATGGTCCCCTATGATTTAGGAAACATAATTGTTCTGCATGGTCTGGAGGATAAATATAAAAGTATTAATGTATTATTCTCATTTAATTATTCTGCTCTTCTTATATTACTGTAATTCAACACTTATTTTTATCCTGAAAGCTAATAGCTTAGTACAAGTAAGGAATTCAATATCTGTTCCTTTGCCCTGGAAACTATATTTTGACAAAAAAAAGACCAACATAAGACTGAACATATCTGCAGAAATATAAAAGGAAAAAAAAAGAAAAAGAGAATAGGTGAATATTTTAGAGTAGTCACAAAATGCAATTTTGCATTCTTTCTGTGTTAAATACCATTTGAGAAAGAGAAAAATTGATTCACTGATGCTTCTGATGAAAGATAAATAGTGTGAAGATTTGGAGAGGAAAAATAGTGATAAAGAATGCCATGCAAGTAATTCAGAACAGTCACTCAAGGCAATTCTTAAAAGCATATTTTCTGTGGTCAAGAAATCACACATTATTAATTATAGATATTGATACCAGCAGAGAGACATTATCCTGATTGGGTGGCACAGTCAAGCAGTCAGAGAGCTAATTGATATTATTTATATCTGCAATTAAATGTAACAAAATGGCGCTACCGTTATTGGTAAGGACAAAAGGAAAGGCAAGTTTAGAAGTGTGGTGGTTTGAACCCGGGTTGATGGACAGTTGTTTAGACCAATAACGCTTCTCGAAATTTCCATATTTAAACTGCGTGGAAACGTGGGAACTCTCTCTTGCTTCCGCCTTTCGGACAGGTGGCGGGGCTGCCCGCTCGGGCCGGGCTGGGCCGGGCTGGGCCGGGCTGGGCCTGGGTGCTGGGGCCGGGGCCTCGCGGCTCCGTGCGAGCTGGGATGGTTCCCGCTCCCCCTCCTGCCCGCCCCTTGCTCTGGTGCGGCCGATGGGCTGAAACTTTACACCGAGACTGCACCGAGACCGGCCCTGCCCGGCAAAGATCCTGTGACCAGCCAGAGAAGTTCCAGCTGCAGGCCGTGGGTGAGAGTAAACCCTTCAGCGCTGTAAGTTCCCCAGAAGAGATGAAACCTGCAGACATCAATCCTCTCCCAGGTCAGAGGAAAGGGAAAGGCAAAGGCACGTGAATAGACACCATGATAGAGACACCGAAGTCAGTGAAGAAGAAAGAGCTAAAACCCAGAGGGAGGAGATAGAGGGGATGCTTTGAATCTGANAGATAAAGAGAACCTTTACTTTTGAACAGCTCATCCTTAAAATAATACCCTATTCGCTAAAATAAAACTCTAGAAGACAGCTGTGTGTAAAGCTGTAAGTTGAGGGAAGGGACTTTTTCACATGCCAGCAGAAAACCACCCCAGGCAGCTGTTGTGCAGTGACATTGGAAGCCATGAGAAGACTCTTTCTTGTGGAGAAGCCCCATAGCGTGGGCAAAAGAGACTCCTCTCCCTAAGTGAACTGATGAAAGACTATTATAGAGGTGGTAAACTGACTGAAATAATTCCACGTTTGTGTCTTTATGTTATAACTGGGAGGAGGGAGGAGGATGGGGGGAAGAGAAGTGTTCTGAAGGTTTATTCTAACCCTTATTATTCCTTTTTCCTTTAGTTCTGTTAATAAACTTCTTTATATTCTTTAAAGCTTAGAGCCTGCTTTGCAGTTTCTCCTAATTCTTGTCTCACAGAAGGTAAGAAATGCGAACAAACCCACTACAAGAAGTCAAGTTCCAATAGCCAAATTTCTCTTGAAATCAGTGTAAGTGTGGCCTAAGTGTCGGCGTCACATTTTGACTCCAGATTCAACTTAGTTTGATGAGCTTTACTGGGCAATGTGTCTTAGGGAACTGAGTCACTGTGAAGATATAATGTTTACAAACTGGGAGAACTCTGCACGTGCAATGCCTTCATCACCTGGAGCCTTTTAATAGCAGTTTTAGAAAGTATCTATCATGTGTATGAATAGCCAAAAGTACGGGATTAACTTCTCATATCCACAAGGGAGGCAGTTTGCATTCACTGCAACCCCCAGGTGTGAAGTAGGAGATTGAAGGTGAGAACATAAACATCCTAATCCTTGTTCTCAAGGATATTGCTACACAATAGCACTAATGTTCTAAGTTTAAATAGCCAAAGCTATACATTTACAGATTTTTAGATATACTGTGAACATCACGGTGTATCTTTATTTAGGAACAGGAGAAAAACATCCATGTAAATATTTTAAGTAGTAAGATTATTATGTTTTGTCCCAGTGACCAAACATTCAGGTTTTAGGATCAGCAAATTTATTCTCTTTCCCTTTTCAATTGAAACTCATAATGAAACAAAACACTTTTCTTGTTTTGGTTTGGTTTTTTATTTTAGTCAGAGCTGCATAATTAATCAAACACTCATACAGAATTGTGAAGGTTTTATCCTGTAATTATTTCAGGACTCACTAAAACTTCCCATCTGTTAAAAAGATTACTACTATTGATAACTCAGGAATAAGCAGCACACGTCTTTTTTTCAAGCACAAAGCCATTACCTAATTTAAAGGAATTAATATATAGAGAGAGGAGATTAAAGTCCTTTACAGGCCTTTTCTGCTAAAGGAAGTTGACTAAGACACTTAATACAAGCTCACAGATTTCTACACTTAACAGTGGAGTTCTGCTGTACTATAAGTGAAATAAATCTAAATATTCTCTTCACCCTTCTTCCTATTTAAATACATCTATTCCTTTCTGCTTTGCAGGAAAACACATTTTGCACTGGAAGGGTTTGTATGCTCCAGATACAAAATTTGCTTTATGCAATTTATGTAATTTACAATTACAGCTGGCAGTCATCACCTCTGTGTGCTGCTGCTCTTGTCTGCACTGAGCAGGGGCCTGAGCATTCCAGGAAGAATGGTGTTTTATTTGCTGGGGATGTAAGTCACAACCCAGCATGAACAGGGTCTGTTCATTGAGCAACTAGTTTCTCTTCCAGTTCTTTAGTTTTAAGAGGCCTTTGGGATTGTCAGGGCCATTGAGCAAAATAAACAGTAAGTATTTTAAAGAAGAAATCTGTAGCTTCACAATCTGAATCAGACACAGACACTTGCAGCTCTGGGAACTGTTCTATTAACTATCCGCTTCTGGCTCTCTCAGGCAATATGCTCGACTTAGCTTCTTGATGTTTCGTGAAGCTGAATGGATTGCTGATTAGTATAGCATGACTCTTACCTCCCATTTTATTTCTATGTCTAGCTTTGACATTGCTCACACCCCCCCTTTGCAATCCACACCCCCTCAAAAAATGTTCTGACTGAAGCCATAAGGCAACAGTCTTATTCTCAGGCAAGTTTCAGCATCTCCTTATGGTTTTTGGAGAACGTCACATTTCTTGCCAGGCCTAAGTATGGATGGGAGTGTGAGAGTAGGTGTATGGGTCTTTTCAGCCAACCCTGCCAGCAGGAAAAGCTGAGTTAGTCAGAGGTGCAGAGGAATTGCATGTGACAGGGAGGGCTGAGAGAACAAGCTGTGTGCAGAGGTTGGGTGTACTATCGAGAATCCGAAAGCAAGATAGGAGATTATTTTTATACATATTGTTCAAAGCCTGCAAAGCTTGCACAAAAGGCTCGATCAGAGTACATGAAGAAAGTGCAGAGTTGTTAGGAATCTGCTTCTAAAAATTCCCATTTCAGCTCCTTCATGAAGAGGACTGGGTAAATTTGAAGACTGTTTTCTTGGTAGATTAGTTTAGCGTCTGTTGATAGATTTCAAAAGATTCACTGTTCTTGGTAATAAAAGAGAGACAAGAAAAAAACAAAGACAAATATTAAATTAAGGACTGAATAGTGGTAGCACAGCATAGCTCTTCTTGCTTGAATGGTGAGGACTTGCCTTACTTTAGAATGGACACCATCCCAACTGTAAATTCCCCAAAGTGATCTTACCTATGACACACTTCTGCTCTTAAAAGAAGCTGTTCTGAACTAAAGTCTACAGTACTACTTCTCAGGTCCTTTCTTCTCATGAGAGAACATAGAAGCTGGGCATGGTTTATTTTGACAACTAAAGATTTATGATCCACGTGCACTGTGGGAAGCACTTACGCTGTTGGCTGTCATTTTACATTGAGTGCATGTTGAGCCCAGTTTGCATTTATCATTTCTGCTAGGTTCCTTCCTCAACTGTCACACTAAATCTGCTACAGAAAAATCCTGTTTTTAAATGGAAGTCAAGGAGGAATATTAGCGTTGCTTACAAAAAAATGAACTCTAACAAAACAAAAACTTGCTGTCAGTTTGCTTTGCATTTCATCCTCATAATATTAGCTTGAAAAATTACAACAGCTAAGAGATGTTAAAGGTGTCAGCTTGCAGAAAGCACGAAGTAATCACTTACACATACCGTTTCATAACCCAAGCCATTTAATTTGCATACTCACGGTTGAAATGGGTCATAAATTCTTTTTAAATGGGGGGTACTCTATTCAATTGGTTAAAAAGTAATTTATTTGCATATTTTATTGCTTCTATATTTATGACACTATTAAGATCACAGTGAATTTATAAATCTTCAAAACACCTGCTGTAAGAACCAAACCTTGCAAATCTCTTTTTAAAACAAAAACTTTCAAAGGGTAACACCTTATCACTTTTCTATATTCACAAACAAATATGAAAAAAGGCTTTAGGACCTTCATATTCATTTAAAAAAGAAAGAAATTTTCTGGGTCCAAGCTGATCTTTGCCTCACTTTCACTGCTGATATACAGAGCACTCCTTTTCCTAGGTGTATACTCCCAGTACTCTCCACTTTCAACTCTGGAGCTGGAGTTTGCACCAACATTCCTCACCTTCCCCAGCTGTAAAATGGACAATATATTCCCCTGACACTGGCCAGGCACCTCTACAAAGTGCAGAACTCAAATGATTTCAAGTATATATAATATGTAGAAATGTTTTTAAAAGGAAGCATTAATATTTTCACTACAATAAATGTCATAAACTAATAGAAGCACTTAAACATGATAACACAGCAAATAGTACATTGTATTCTATATACATCTCCTATGTCCAGTACAAGGTTTTTGGAAAGCAAAAACTCTCCTCTGACTCTCTTTGAAGCTAAAACCACATTGAGTCTTATCATTCTGGAAATTAAAACACAGCAATAAGTTTCCATAAACAGAAATAGGGAACTGTCAGTTTATAGGGAAGGGATATAAGGACTTAACAGAGTTACCATTTTGTTCAGAGGTTTACGTACAGGAATGCAGTGTTTCATTTGGTTGTGGTTATTTGTTTTGGTCTTTTTGGGGGGTGGGGGGGAGGTTGGTTTTGGTTTTGTTTGTTTGTTTGTGTGTTTGTTTTAGAGAAGAAGAAAGGAAGCAAGATGTGGTAAGGAAGTAATGACTATTAAGATGAAAAATCTGTCAGAACTCAGTGAGAAGAGAATGACATACTCATTTGCAGCACCTTTAAGTCAACAGAGCTTGTTCAAAACCAACTCCCACAACAAGCAGATAAAACTTCCTGCCCTTCCCGGAACAGGTTGGCCCTCCTTGTGCAAGCCTCTTTCACAGAGTGTGACTTCATATGTGAATAAAATAATAAAATTCCTAATATTCCTATTGCCAAAGACAGTAGTACCTAAAGAGTAATATTTCAAGAGATCCTCCTGTGCCTCTCACAAGCACCATGAGGCCTGGGATGGGATGTGCCCCTGTGAGAAATGGTGAGCCTTTACGATCCAGTGGTATTAGCCCTTGGGGATTCAGCTTCATCCAATCCCATCCCATACCATCTTGGAACCTCTGAAGAGCAGCCATCTCCTGCCTCGGGTTTATTTACAGTGCTCTGCGACCCCTCAGTTCACTGGAGTATGAGTTATGCTGATATTCAGCTGATCATAAATAAATCCATGCAAAGGCTATACATTAAACAATAGCAGATCTGTACTTATATTCCATTCTTCTTTTCTACAGTTTACTGCCCCTCTATAAGGTACTTTTTTAACCATTGTGTCAAGTGATCAAAGGTGTAGCACAAAAGAACCATCAAAGGTAATGGTAAAAAGCATCCCACAGCATTTTTCGTTTCTCATTGAAACACTTGCAAGAGTAAAACATCTGGACATAACCAAATATGTCCATCAAAGAATATAACTCCAAGGTTGCTTCAAGGCTGGTCCAAAACATGTCTAAATACTTCTGTTGGGCAAACAAAATAATTTGTTTTAAGGTACCTTAAAATTAGGTTCCATCAGTTTTTCCTGTTGCAGTGCTCAAAGAAAGTTCAAAGAACTCATTCTCTGTGGTTCCCTTAGACTGGTCTCTCCCAGTGGACTACATTCTTGCTGCTGTGCCATTAACTGTATTATTGATTGCACCTCACTAGTCCAGGCAAGGTCACAGAAGAGAATTCAAATTGAGTGGCTCAGAAATATCTGTACACAGCACCTTGATTTGAAAACCCCATGTCTTTCAATCTGAGAACTGAAAAATTAATTTTCAACAAAGAATAAAAAGTAGATATAATTAGTGAAAACCCCCACATAGTAACCCCCCCCCCCCCATCCCCTCCAATTTTAAATCAAAAAAGAAAGTCAGTCCAGGGAATTTGTCAAGGTGTAATAGTATTTTCCATCTACATTGTGAACAGAAAGTTTAAAATTAGAGTTACAATATTAGAAAAATATTTTAGAAAGGTAAGCAAGGCCTCTTATCAACTGATTTCATAAAATTTCTCTTTTCTGCCTTCTTGATATACCTTGCCATCCTTTCTTTTGCCAGTTTGCTGCCACCTGGAGCATTTAACACAATGCTCATTTTAATGGGCCTCTCTCAGAGTACAATGTTTCCATTGGAATAGCTAACGCCTACAGATAAGGCTTGAGTCAGTAACGTAGTCAATTCTGAATATAAAATAGACAAAGGAGGTTTGATGTAAGTTTGGAAATACTAATCAAGCCCTATGAATCAAGTATTAAACACCACCATTACTTTTAAACATATCAACACAAAGTACAAAATTACTGGTTTACAGGACTCAAGCAAGGAATGCATGACTTTGGAGGAGGTTTGGTTATACGAGATTAGGAGGAGAAAATGCAGTAGTTGAAACAAAAATACACCATGAAGACAATTTAAAAAAAAAAAATCACTAACTTCTCTTTACCAGAGTGGATTTCAAGTCAAATGTGTGCTCAGAGCTTTACAATCAATCAGAATCAGATCTTGATGAAAAGCAGACAAAAAAAATAAGCAATGGCTTGCTTCAGATTTGTTTCTAAGTCTTTCTTTTCTACTGAAAGTAAAGTCACACATGTCCTTAGGGGAGAATTCAAATTTTCCTCTGATGTTGTTGGTCTGAGAAGAAAAATGAATGTTGAGACACCATGTTCCTAAGTTGTGGAAATGCCGTGTGGACTTGAAATACATGGTTTGCATTTGTAAGTGCTGTCACATGGACGTTGCCTCTCATCTGAACACCACGAAAACAGAGCAGCTCATGCCACCGAGGACTACTGTTTGAAGGCAAAATGTAATTTGACACAAGGTCTCTAAATCTGAAAACACAGAGGATTTGAAAGAGTTCAGTTTCCCATATCTTTTTGGCTTTAGCAATTTAGACAGCCTTAAAAGTTTCAATGACTAACACATTAATTGGGAGTGCGGTTTTGGAGTACCAGATACATTTTGACATAAGTTTCGTTTTCTATTTAAATAGACAGAAAATATTTCTTTTCACCCCCAATTTCTAGCAATTACCATTCTTAACAGCTGTGTTGTTAAAACCTGCAGCTGCTTACTAAAGTTAAATTCTTGGCAGTCACAATGTTAATGTGATAAAGAAATCAACAAGAATTTGAAAATATTGCAATGAACTGCAGAGCATTTCAAGGTTCTTACTTTTGAGACAATCCAAATGGTAAGTTAAAATGTTTGTAGGCACTATGGAAGCTGATTAATGCCAGTAGTGGAGGAAACACAAAGGAACATCACTTTTGTGAAGATGAATGTGAAATAACTGTGTTGTGATTTTATACCTGCCGCTAAAAAATAAGAATATTACTAAAGAACTATGAGTTGGATCAAGAAAAAGGAAGGAAGGAAGGAAGGAAGGAAGGAAGGAAGGAAGGAAGAAAGAAAGAAAAGAAGAATAAAANGGAAGGAAGGAAGGAAGGAAGGAAGGAAGGAAGGAAAGAAGGAAGGAAGGAAGGAAGAACTACTGAAAACCAAAATAAATATATCGCAATTTGCTCCTCAGAAATACTTTTGTGGGCATGAGAAGCAGTCTCAAGCTGAAATATGAGAAGAAAACTTGGGGGAAAAGTGCTTAGCTAAGACTATTCTGAAGTAATTGAAGTGTGACATTGCTGAAATGCTGTGATATGTAACCAGTGCCAAAGGATGGAAGGTGACAAACATACCATCAGACTTTAAAATGAACTTTTGGAGGTGTCCTGTGACTGACTGGATATTTTGAGCTTGAAGTTTAGAAAAACAGGATAAGTAAAAAATATTTGAATATGTATACATGGGTAATCATTATATCCTCTAAAGGAGACAACAAAATGTTTGGAGCAGGGAGTCAAGTGCACAAGTTTGTTAAAGTTCTGTGAAGTCCATAAATGTGTGAAAAAGGTTACTTCAGAGAGTATACAACTGCATATAATTTCTATTTTCAAGAAAGTTCTTCCCCAGATTCTCTTTAAGAAGGTACATGGGCACAAGAAGGGAATTGTCTCTCAAAGGTTCATTCGCTGGTAGGAAAACAGATGATAAAGGTTACACATACAGTTATTGCAAATTTTCATCTTTGTGGGCAGCTACCAACAGGATGTCCAAGAGATTCACTCTGCAGCCTACATTGTTAGGCCTGAATTTGGCCTAAACCACCACAATATCCTTAACAACTATGAAGAAAGAGAATGAAATAATGTCATGACAAATTTTTCTGATAAAAGACAATAATTCAGGATAATAAAAATTTGAACTGTCTATAAGATTTGTTTGATGATCTTATAATTCTGTCTGACTGGCAATAAAATGACAGATTAATTCAGTGCTGAAAATGCAAAAGATGAAAAATGAAGTGAAAAAAATCCCTAAATAAATATATGTAATAATTGGTTGCAAATTAAATGTTAACACTTTGGAGGAAGGTCTAGGAGTCTTTGTAGATGGTTAACTGGAAATGTGAGCTAAGTGATGATCAAAACTGTAAAAACAAAGATAGGAATTATTAGGCAAGGAATGGAGAATAAAGCAGAAAGATTCATTCTTCCTCAGTATATCTCCTTGGTGCAGACACCTCATGAAAACCTTATGACTAATCAAAACAAAGGCACATAGTGGAACTGGAGGGATGAGTAGAAAGGCTTACCAGGAATGTCCAGAGAAAGGATTAGGGCTCCTCAATTTGCAAAAGAGCTTTTAAATGAGGAACGCCTCTCTATTTCTCATGTTATATATGCTAACAGGCACCTAAGGAAATGAAAAGGCAAAGAATTTAAAAAGAACAAGAGAAGGAACATTTTCACAACATAAATCCTACAATCAGATCAGCTTTATCTCTCTCAAAAACCCCCAAATTTATTAATGTCCAAAACAAATAATGAGGATCTGCACTTCTGTGAGTTATCAAAATACCCTTTCACTAGCTGTCAGTTTTGAACTAGAGTTACTGTCTTTTAGCACTATTCAGCATGACCAAGGGCTTGAATCCTTCCCACTAGTTATTCCAAAATGTCACAGAAGCACAAATCAGTTTATCGTAATGCATTAGTATTTCAACATATAGGAAAGAGAAAAAAGCAGTTCAAACAAGCAAATAAACAAAAATAATTAAAAATATTCCTTTGCTCTGAAAAAGCCATTTGTTCAAGCAAAAAACACATTTTTGGAATGCTTGAAGTCAAAGCTAATGTCAGATGAGGAGTTCCAAAAACTGTAATAGCTTCCAGAAAGGGAAATCAAAGGAAATTACAGGCATTTGCAGCAAGCACACTTTCAGATATACCTTGACATGGGTCAGCCAAATCAAATGCCTAAAACCTGCTTATATCAGCTATTTTACAATCAATATATGCATAATTTATGTCTTCTAAGTTAAAGTCACTGAAGCATTTAACTTTATCACCACAAGAATGAACCTTTGAAAATAAAAAAACCTATGTCATGCTTCATTTATTCTTTTCCCTGACAGAACAACTGACCCTGGTAGTCTGTTCTCTTCAGCCCTTGATAAAACAGTGAAAGTTGTCCTGACACTTTCAGGTTACTGGCCTGATAGAAAGAGTATCAGTGATTCCAGTGTGGCACATTCTGAATGTACCTTCTTTTACATATATACCTCCAATACTTGTGCTAGGCAATCTAGTGACATTTAGATCATCTTCTCAATCACAAATCTCAGTTGAACTCTAGTTTGTGGTATCTCAAGGAGCACCTATTTTCTTAAATGTTTGCTCTCTTAAATACTCCCTCTAACAAGATCAAGAAGCTTTTGTCTTCCTCTAATAACCATTGTTTCTTTACAACAGTGAGTAACTAGCAACAAGATAGCTGTTTTGCACTCCTAAGCCAAACATTTGCTTGCCTGCAGAGGAAAAAACCTGTGACAGCATATGTGTGGTTCAGCTCAGCACTTGGAGACATCTGGCACAGTGATATGTTTCACCAGCTCAGGCCACCAAGGACCAACTAAGAGCACTAAGTTAGTCATCAAGGGTAACTGTAAGACATAAGTCCCTGGTGCTGTCAACTCACAGCTAATTTAGGATGTGACTACTGAGGACTGAGTGCTGTGAATAACTAATGAAAATGATTGCTAGAAGTTGAGAAATTTATTTTTGGGAAAGTAGACTGTTAATGAATTTTAAGTTAACACAGTTAGTGCTAACGTGACCCAATTTGCCATCCTCTACACACTTGTGACATTTCCAGAGCTTCTAAATATCTCAATTAGCAAACAAAATGCTGTTTCTTCCAGCAATATTGCCAACTCTGTGTTCCTCTGTTTCTTTCATATAACTGGGCAAACCTTTTACAATATCCATTCTTGCTCAGATATTTCTAAGGACAAGAATATAATCACTATATTCTTACTTGACAGGAGATTATTTATGTCTACTGTTCAGTTGTTTCCCATTTCTGCCTAAAAGTGTGACTGTTCTTTTCAGCCAAGCTCTTCCACTCTGTGAATCTGCACCTTAATTCAGACCTAATTTCTCTATTTCCCTTATAGAGATTTACTTTATTTTAGCATAAAAAGTTCCCTAAAAGGGTATGTTGAGGCGCTGCATTTTCTAATTTTTTTGTAGTAATTTTTCAGTATCTCTTAGAAATACCAGATAACTTACAACAAAACCTCTTAAACTTCAGTTTTTATTTTTCCATGTTTTTGTCGCCTCAGTGTTCTTGCTACAATCTGAACACTTTTTCAATTGTGCAATTTTCCGTCCTTTCTCCTATGCTCTTGGCAGTTCTTGGTTTTGTTTTGCACTGCCAGTCTGAAGAGTGAAAAGGAAGGAGAAAACTATCTTTGTCATAGATTGAGCACTAGCGGTGACCTGAAGTTTGATGTGTGGGCTAAAAATTAAATTTGTTTTATCACCCGACTGTTTTGGAGGGTTCCTCCCTAAGCCTGCTATACTGTCTGATTTCTTCTGGTACTTATGAGCCATTCCTCAGCTTTCAAAATGTCAGTCTACACAGGAAACATTTCAATATTCCCAGCCAGAAAATGTCACTCTGAGTCGGATTTCTTTGTGAAATTATGTAAATAAAAGGCCGTCAAAGCTGGTGAAATTGAAAATTCTGTGAAGTTAAACATGTCTCAAAGGCCTATTTTCTGCCTTCTGGCACTGATCCTCAGGAACGCAAGTTCTCTGAGCATATCTTCTAATAGTGTATGCTAAAATTAATCTATAGTATTAGTAGCAGGGAGAGGTGTTCTGGAGATAAGATTAGTTTGTTTTGAACACTGTGTTTCATTAAGATGTAAAAATGCCAAGCAAAAGAAGGAAAAGAAATAATCATCCCTGAAAAAAGGGAACGTTTGTCACACAGTCTGCAGGGAGTATCCACACAGCTAGGATCCTTTAAAGAAATAAATGCACCTTTAAGCAAGTAAAACTCAGCCATAGCTTAGAGGAATCCTTCAGAGAGCAGAATAATTACTATGTTATATTAAGACACAAAGAAATTAACAGAATGTTTGGATGTTTCCTTTAAAATTGCTTTTTATAAAAATACATGAGGAAGAAGTGCACACACACACACACACATACCCTTGAAACGATGCAGTGCAATTAGTTAGTCCCAGTAACTGATTTGCTTAATGACCTTTGTGGGTTTTTCAGCAATCAGTGCTCCTTACTTTGAATATTAACGGGAGCCTCGAGATGGGGCACTCGAAGGTTAGTGCCTTCTGAAACAATCACCCATTTGGAAGGAGACTAATTAACAGATTGCCTTCAAGACTGTGGGGTGGTAAGGGTCTGTGGGAAAAGGTCTGAACCTACTGGTCATATAGAAAATAATAGGCAAGCTTTGGGTTTCAAAGACCTAGAAACCAAAAATTTCAAAGTCACATATAAGCTGAGAAAAACTGCTTTGAATTTAACTAGACAATGTTAGTTCAGCCACCAAAGGGAAAAGGTAGCTGTTTAATGTGGGAGGTAGGACTAGCAGAGAATAATAGCAGGAAAAGGTGAAAAAGAGATTGTCTCCTATAGATAAGAGAGTGAGACAGAGTATTTATCACCAGTGGTAAATGGAAGGGCTGGCAAGAGCAGGGAGGAAGATTTAATATGCTTTAAGACTAATAGTCCTCTCCAGTCTAGGATTTTTAGTATCACATGTAGTTGAAGCTTTCTTATGCCTGTCTTTCTGGAGGTTTTTGCTCTCTCTCCCTTGAGGATCAGCAAGAGAAGTGACTGTTTCATAATAAAATGGTAATTCCCTATTTTGCATGCTTTATTAGATACTTGTAAGAGTTAATTCTGATGGATGGAAATAACATCAATTTTTCACGCCTCTCACATTTGGTAGGTTGCTGGAGTGCATTGTGTTATGGTGTGCATGTATTAGACCTGCCTGTAAGATTTTGGTAATTCTGCAATAGGCAATAATGCAGCTGGGCACAATGCCACCCTACCTGTCACCTGCGAGACTACACCAAGGCACTTTTTCCTCCCTAAACAACCTCTTGTTGAGGAGAAAGTAGAAGAATACAACAGGATAAATGACAAAAAAGATTGATATATCCTTTAATAAAAGGAAGCTGGAATGTGAAACTAAACTTTATTCCTATGCTAGTACTGTAGTCTGTATAGATCAGTAATGTGCACAGTGAAGAAACAATCTTGATTTTGCATACCAAAGACAGGTTTTGCACTAACTGGTACAGCTCAAGAATGGACTCTTGTGGATTAAGTATTTTGATGAAAAGGCCAATTCAGTGCTGATCAGGACTAAGCAGTGCACACAAGATGTAGAAGTTGGGAAGAAGGGAGTAAAAAGCTATCTTAAGACTGTGGAAAGTCCAAAACATCTTGAATACTCTATGCATTGCTGGTCTATGCATCTCAGAATATGTGTAGTACAATTGTAAATTAAACCAGGAAGGGCAGCAGGGATAATATAGAGAGAAACAGTGAAATACTCAACAATGACTCTTTGGCATGGAAAAAGAGAAAATAAAGGAGAATAAAACAATTATGAGTGACACGGATGCAGGCAATAAGGAACAGTTAGTTATCACCTTCCCAGCCAGAAATAAAATGTTTGAAATATAGTTACTCCTTGGTAAGTTCTTACTGACGGTGCACAGTTATGCATGCAGGAGATGCTGCTAGTTAATAGGGGTTCAAAGAACCTTTGAAGCATTCATGGAAGAAAAAATGCCTTGAAGAAAAGAATGCCACATGATATATGAAGTTCAGCAACTGCTTGGGCTTCAGACTGCTAGAAATCAAAAGACCATCCCTGGGTACTGAACTAAATTAGACTTCTGCTCCATTAAGTAAATCCATTTTTCCATCAAGTTCTCCCATATTCCATCACGATGTCCACTGAATTATGTCAGAGGCCTCAGCAGGTGCCTTGATGTCTTTGTACAGTCATACATAAAAACTGATAATGGCACCTGTTAGGTATTTCCCTAGCAAAGATGTCAGTACCTGAAGGGAACTTACAGGAAAGATGGGGCAAGACTATTTACAGGAACACGTAGCATCAGGATAAGGGGGAATGGGTTCAACTTGAAAGAGAGTAGGTTTAGATTAGATATTGGGAAAAAATCTTCACTTTGATGGTAGTGAGGCACTGGAACAGGTTGCCCAAAGAAGCTGTGGATGCCCCATCCCTGAAAGTGTTCAGGGCCAGGCTGGATGGGGCTCTGAGCAACCCAGTCTAGTGGAAGGTGTCCCTGCCCATGGCAGGGGGGTTAGAACCGAATGATCTTTAAGGTCCCTTTCAACCCAAACCATTCTAGGATTCTAGGATTCTACGATCATGATATCATGAGACATAATGGCATTAGATGATATTAAAGGAGTAGTCGTGAAGATAACAAAACCAAATTGGGGTACCAAATCATAGTTACTCTTATATTACTGATCTCTTTACAGCTGCAGTGATTATCTGTTGATGTAAACTAAGACATTTTAATTTTGGCCACCATTTTGTCCTTTTCTATAGCTGAAAGTCTTTTACAGGGAAAATAAATATTTCTGCCTCTTGTACATTTACAGTGAGCCTTGAAAAAAGGTAAATATTTTATATTAAGTCCTTGCTTTGAAGTCACATGATTCTTTAAGAACCTCTGCTTTTATTTAATAAAAAATAAGTTTCTTGAAGCTTGGAACATGTGCCAGATGATAAATAAGAAGAAGCTAGTAAAAAATACCCATGAGTTCCCTTTTTAAAATTGTATGCTGAGGAACAAAGAAATTGTGAATGTCACAGTTTGTAGTACTGAATAAAATGTCCTTTACCCACAGCTTATTATTGATATTCCTGGTAGATGCATTTTTCCCATTTATGGAATGAAAATTCTTAATAATGACAACAAAAAAATCAACAAGAGTAGAAAAAAAAAGGGTACTTGGCAATGAGTTATATCAGTGCTCCTTACATTACATAAAATTCCTTACATGACTACAAAAAATACATACAGTAGGGACACATCAAAAAAATACTGATGTAGGTCTTACGAGTCACTGTATAAAATACATGGTCTTTTCATTGTCACTTGGCCAGAAATATAATGCTTATGTACACCAGGGTCATTTAATGTCCCCCATGAGTGCCTCAAGGCTTAATAGAATATTTCTGACATGTAAATTGCATTGCATTTTGTTATATGACAGACAGAAAGGCATAACACAGAATAAGGCAGTACGTCAAATATATAACTCATACACACCAATAAAACATTTTGCCTTTAATTTCACATAAGGAGAGATGTAGAAACAAAATGCTACAAAGATTCTGTAGGAGAAATATGTCAGCTGTTGCTCCTCTCACTTAAGTCAATACCAGTTTTGGCAAAATTATCACACCTGCTCATTAGACTGCTGAACAAGTCAGAGATGCAAGATGTCACTCTTAGTTGTACAGAATGGAGTAAAAAGCCTGTAGCACCAGAATTATGTTTTTGGCATCTGCCTAAAATCTGAATGACAAATAATGCATTGTTATAATTTCTCCACCCAGACTTTCTGATGAAATAAAGTGGCTTCCCCATCAAGTCTGTTTTTCTGTTTCACTCCACAGCATCAGAAGAAAAGACATTATTACTTGGTCAAGAAACTGAAACCAAACTGTATTAATGGTCTGTTCCAACATCCCATCTGATAAATTTCAAAGTTAGGGACAATGTTTATACATCAGGCAAATTGAAAAGGGAAACTGTGACACTGACTGCATAAACGTTGAAAAAAGTTCCAACTTTCCCTTCAAATCTAGACTTTTCTATGTTCATAATGTCAAGTGGACAGAAGGAGGAGAGGTGATGTATGCAGATTCTCCAGAGGTGGTTTTTGCAGTGGTACATACAGGCAAGGGGGAGGACAAAAAAATGCCTGTGGAAGGATCATTGGAGATAGCTAGAACAGAAAAAGGAGTGAAGGATTCAAGAACCTCCTGATCTGGGAAGGAAAGGAGCATACTGAGACCTATGTGACGTTTTTGGGAAGTTTTCAAAATATAGGAAATAGAAAAGGGGATTAAGAGAGCACTGAGATGAAGTTCCTGATGCTTATCCATCCCCTCAATCCCAGCAGCTATGAAGTATGAGGCACAACAAGTGCTAAAATGCTGTTAACAGTAGCAGCAATGCAGCCATTGCACTACACTGATGACACTGACGTAGAATGTTGGTAGTTCAAGCAGTGGGGTGAGACTTGGATGGTGATCTGCTCAAGGATTCAGTGACTTTGACTGTTTCATATCTGACAGTTAAGTCTGTGGACGCAGAAATCAAATTAGCCATTCTGGAGAAACTAATTAGAGAGCTGCAAGCCTCTTGGTGATTGCATCCATTTTAGATTTGGAAACAGCTGAAGAAGGTTTGTATATCACAAATGTTTGCTACACACTAATTCACTAATCATTATTGAGCTTGGAAGAATGCCAATAAAAGAAAAAGCAGTGGTTTCAACAGGTGAAAATAGACTTATTTAGTTCATGCCCCAGTTCTGGGGGTTTTTGTTGCAGTGTTGAATGTCATAGCGGTATGCTTTTTTTGGTAAGGAACTGATCAAAGAAATAGAGCCAAGAATATATTGCAGGGACAGCTCCCTGGAAATTTCGTTAAACATGGCCAGCTGGTTAAACAAGAAACAACTCCTATTCCAGGAGCATTTATATCAGATAATTTTCTTATTACCTTGTCTTCCCAGTTTTGGTACCTTGGTACCTTGTCTTTTTTCCTAAAAAAGAAAACAGGACATGGCTCAAGCTGCATGATAACCCCTTTCAACATTCAATGGCATGACTAAACCTGAAGTTTATTTTTTAATGAACAAAATAAAATGCATTATAAAAAGTATATACAGTATTTCCAGCCTAGATATTTCTTGCTTGTAGAAGTCAAACTGCAAAATGCTTGACTTGATGGCAAGAGGTTGAATTTTCCCCATAAAAAGGACCAAACCAAACCAAACAAGCAAAAACCAAAACCAAAACCCAACCAATCAAACAAAATACTCCAAACAAAATCTCCTGCTCCTGTAACAGCTGAATGGAATTGTCTGAATTTCCATATTCCATAGTGAGAAGGAAACTTCTCACCACAAAACCAGATTTAAAATCAAATAATATTGAAGTCACTTTTGCTGCATTTGAATCCGATAGCACCTTATACTTTGTTTATTTTATTAAAATCTGAATGGTTCTTAAAATATGACAAGTTACAGACCCAAATCTCTTTCCAAAGAACTTGCACTTTGCAAAAAGAAGTGGAATCTGCTCCTCTTTATGCCTAGTTTTCCTGCTGCAACTTCCTATGAAAAGTACATTTTTCAGGGAAACAGAAGAGCAGATGGTTCAGCCAGGCCAGCACCTTGCATAAAAGGAAGTTTTCTATCCACAGAAAAATACAAAAGACTAGGAACTTGAGATAACAGTGAAAAATTCAAATTGTCAATAAGACTTTCACTAGAACTAAATAAGATCCTGCAGTCAGCAACAAAATAATGGGATCAATACAAGGATTCAAGGTGTGAAAATAATATGGTCAGATCAAGGGAATATTGATAGCTGTATCTGGAAAAGCTGGGAAAAGGAATTATGTGTGTATTAGCACAGAGAAAACAAGATCTTATCAGATACAGCTATTGCAATATATTTGTTTTATTTTTGTCCTCTTCTCACGTTAAACAATTTTGTCCTTTTTTTTCAGCTGTCAGAAAAGCTCTAGCCAAGACTGAAAAGAAAAACTAATTTCTGTAGGATCAACAGGGCCCAAACAGAATAATGCATGACTTGTACTTGCATCATACAGGAAAATTAAAAAAAGGAAGGATGGTTTTCTTTATAGCTCTCTATAACAACTGTGGAATTTTATCCTTGCCATAACCCAGTGAAGTTCGAACTTATAGAAGAGTTCTCTTAGTTCTGCAGGTTTTAGTGTCATTTACATAGGCTTTTCCCCCTTTTTTTTCTGAAAAACAATATTATTTAGTTTTTTATTTTGTGTGAGATACAAAAAACAACAGTATGCTTACAGATAATACAACTATAATAGGGATAATGCCCACAAGTGTCACAATCAGAAAATGGTAACACCAGTATTATTTTCAAGACATCACAGTGTAAGTATGCATTTCTTTACTGGATCCTGAATATTGGCTGACACTGACAGTAATTAATTAATCAGCAATACTGCTTGCAATAAAGTGATCAGTGCAAAAGAAAATACTTCCATGACCATCTCATATCCACATGCTTATTCACAACAGACATAAATCAATATAGATAAGATTTCATCACTATTAGGACAGAATTTTGTCTTTTGTTGTTAAGATCCTCCCTTATCGAAACTGAATGTAAAAGCAACCTCATAAAACATCAAAGCCCTACTTTGAGCAGGAGGCTGGAGAGATGAACCCCTGACATCCTAAATTATCCTGTGTTTCTGTGACTATAACTGCCCTACATATATACATAGTTTCAGAAAACCACAGTCTCAACAAGTATGAACACTGATATAAGCTACCCCAAAAGATGCTGGGTTTTAGAAACATGATATTGTTTTGTTAATGCATTCAACCGAAATATAAAGAGAGCCCAGGGGCCTTGAAGTAGGTCAGAATATTTGATTCTCTTCCCACTGCATTCCTTCTGTGTCATTCTGAAGTACAACTACTTTGATCCTGTCTTACGTCTTTGATTTTTCTGAATAATAAACACAACTTTGAAAAACACCCCTATAGAAAAGTTTGATGCTGTTGTACATAATATTTAATCCCTCCCAAAATTATCAATTCTATTTCATTTGAAATAATTAATTTCAAATAATTTTCTAAATATCCTTTAAAACTAGTATTTCTATAGGCCCCAGTAACAGACTGAAACAAACATTTCAGCAGGAGCACCATCAGTGATATTTAGAGAGGCATATATGGTTCTAGTTAATCCTCTCTGGCATCACCCTGCAAAATAAATAGCTGGCCAAGATAAGACTGATTAAGTTTTCAAGTGATTTAATCGTTCATTTGTACAAAAAACAATGTTTCCAGAAAAATACCTTTTTAATCCAAGTCTGTTTGTATGTGAGTATGAGGCCACATGCTAAATATGATGTTACTGCTCTGTTCTTCCATAACTTTCAAGAGCCACACAGTTTACAGGCTTAAATCACTAGAAAAGTATTGATTTAGGAAGGTGTTGGTGGGCATTAATCAAAAAAAAGGAAGGATGGCAATAATTTCCCCCCCTTCTCTGTCTCTTAGATCACAGCCAGCCCTCTAAAGCAGGATGACAGAGTACAGTTGCCAGCATACCTGGAGCAGACCTACAACTCTTCTAGGTCAGCATAAGCTCCATGTCTCCTAACCACAAAGCAGCACTGTCCACAGCCCTTGCTGATCGCAGCTGACTCCAGGTGTTGATGCCTTGTTGGATAATAACACCCCTAAGTCATATAGATGGTCCTTACCAGAGAAAGGAAAATACCCATGAACCAGCTCCCAGGTATAAGCACTGCCCTAGCAGGGAGGAGGGAGCATCAGTGAGGGGGAAGGAAAGGTGGTCAGGAAAAATACAGAGAAGGGATTTGGGGATGGAAATGCATGTACTGCAATGGAGATGCTGGCTTTGAGGGAGAAGATATGGTGTGTGAAAGCCTGGTGGAAGAAGTCCTTGAATAAAAGATGTCTTGGGGACAGAGAGCTGGAAAGGAGCAGGTGGATGTATTACCTGCAGTGGCTTCCCCAGGTAAAAAATTATAAAAAGAGATCTGAAAATAGTAATCTTATTTTTGACATGCTGAAGTGGTCTTATCCTCTTGCATGAAATTTTTCCAGTAACACATACACTTGTCTCTGAGGTGCAGCCCTTTCCCCTAATATTCCTCATAAAAGACAAAAATCCACATTGCTATTTGAGCTGATACATTAGATGATGTTTACTTTTGGGACTGAGATTTTCATACAGAAATTTCTAAAATGTGCGTTAGGAAATTCTATATAAATTATCTCACTGGTTTGAAGACATATTCCACCTCTGCTGTACATTTTTAAAATTTCTGTTTACTGCAAAACCATATAAGTTTCATTCCTCTTTCTGGATTGTGATACCACAGAGTATGCCTCTGAAGTGTTCAGGACACAGAGCAGTGGGTCACCATTCCCTACTCTGTTTTATTCTCTCCTCCCAAATTTCCAAAAAAGTAGGAAGAATTCACTCTCTTCACTCTGCTGACATTTAGAAAGTTGATGTCACATTAGTTTTCAAATATTTTCAAGTTCATTCAAACTGAGTGAATCTTTTATCTTTAAAAATGGTAGAGGTGCAACAGAGGCTTTATGAAGCCAAAAGAACAGCTTTTGATGACTACTAAAGTGTTGGTATTTAAAAGTTTCAAAGATTGCAAGACTCTTTCCAAATGCATGTCATAGTTTTCAATTACTACTGTTGAATCCAATTTCTACCTCACGGAAGAGGAAGTTTGATACAGTAGGTTAGAACTAACTCCCAAGAGGCAGAAGAATAAGTGCATTTTCTTTCCTCCACAACTAAAGCAAAACAGTAAAAGATGTAAATTAATTTGCTCCATATTAATCCCATGTTATTTTCTTTTGTTCTGTATAACAAAATTTTAAAGTTGCTTCAAATACATTAAATAAGCTTAAGTTTATAACAGCTGAAAATTAAACACAGGATTTCTTTTTCTGAAGGTACCCCTTTCCCCAGTGCCCCCAGTCCTTTCGAAATTGCTGTGGAAAGCAATCTTTCTTTTTGGCAACACTGTTATAAATTCCATCAAGAGACACTTAATGCTCCCATGGAGTTAGCTTCAGCTTCCTTTCTCTCTCAAAGGGCCTCCCCATGAGCTCCTGCCTTCCAGCTGGAACGTGTTGCCAGCACTGACCTAAAAGGTTAAAGAGCTGTTTGTGAAGAATCGATGCCACCTCCAGCAACTCGGGGTTCCTGGTAGTAAGGCGGGGAGTCAAACGTGCCACCCTCCACACGAGTTAAAGAAAAGCAGTAATAGGATCACAGGATGGTTTGTGCTGAAAGAGACCTTTAGAGGTCATCTAGTCCAAGCCCCCTGCAATGAGCAGGGACATCTTCCACTAAATCAAGTTGCTCAGAGCACCATCCAGTCTGACTCTGAATGTTGGTTTAACCCCAGCCAGCACTCTTTCTTGCTCCCCCACCCACAGAATCAGGGAGAGTTGGAAGTGTAAAAGAGAGATAACTCTTGGGTTGAAATAAAGACATTTTAATAAGGAAAGCAAAAGCTACAAAGCAAAGCAAAACAAGGAGTTAATTCAGTGCTCCCCATGGGCAGGCAGGTGTTCAGCCATCTCCAGAAGAGCAGGGCCCCATCACCTGTGATGGTTACTTGGGAAAACAAACACCATCAGTGCAAATGTCCCCCCTTCTTCCTTCTCCCTACCTTATGTACTGAGCATGATGTCACATGGTCTGGAATATCCTTTTGGCCAATTTGGGTCACCTGTCCCAGCTGTGTCTCCTCCCAGTCTCACAAGCACCCCCAACCTCCTCTCCAGTGTGGCTGCATGAAAAGCAGAAAAGGCCTTGGCTCTGTGCAAGCCCTGCTCAGCAATAACAAAAAACCCTCCATATTAGCAGCACTGTGTTCAGCAAAAATACAAAACACAGTCCATTTTAGCCCCTCTGAAGAAAATTAACTCTACCCCAGCCGAAACCAACACAGGCACTTATCAGCTCTCTGGGCAACATGTTCCAGTGTTTCACTACCGTGATCACAAAAAAATTTTCTTATACCTAATATACCATCCTTTAGTTTAAAAACATTACCCCTTGTCCTATCACTGCTCTGTTAAAAAGTCTGTCCCCATCTCTCTTACAAATCTCCTTTAAGTACTGGAAGGTGAAAAGGAGCCTTTATCCTCTTCAACAGCATCCCCACAAGACTAATGATGGTTTAATTTTTTTTAACATATGGTCTGCCTCAAGAAGGAGAGGGCAAAAAATCAAATGTAATGAAAAGGGGAACTTTCTTCTCATTTATGTGACCTGAGAAAGGCAGTGAAAACAAAATTACATTTGACTGAAGAGAGGATAATAAGATCTTCGGATTACAAGTGGAGTGGGAATTCTCTATGCCCTGTCCTGATAAGGGCAATTAGAAAGGCATTATCACAATAAAACCAAGTGTTCTCCAATAATCAGGTACAATTCTAGTGTGTGCTGGTACTGACAGATCACAGTCCAAAGGCAGAGGCAGATAAGCTGGTGTCTGAGCAACATCTGAATAAAGATTTTCTTTAGAGAAATTGAACAAGAAAATACACTAGTTAAGGACATAGTTTAGAAAAAGAATTAGCTAGCAAGGACAAGAAAAAATGAAACAAATGTGCAAATGATTGTCATAAATATACATTAAAATGTTCATAAAGCTTCAATAAAGCATTATCTTTAGTCATGAGTTTCCCTATGCTTCTGAGGTACTGTAGTGCATGGAGTGCCAAACACTTTGAGCTGTCTGAGAAACAGTTCCTTCCTGGTCAGAAGGTGCTCTTTCTGCATTAATTTTCATTTTGAAAGAATTTGTTAATTTTTATAGTTCTCTTGAATACAGGGATGGAAGTAATTTTTTAATGATACCTACTGGAAGTTGTCCCTGCCCATGGGAGTGGGGCTGGAAGTAGATGACCTTTGAGGTCTCTTCAAAGCCAAACCATTCTATGATTCTATGACTCTATGATATATATAAAAAACATGGTTAAACTGTTCATAATGCCTTTCCCATGTGGTTAGGAAAGCCACAAGAAGACTGAAGCTAGCACAGCATTTTTGGTATCAAGATACCAAAACTAGAGACATTTTTTTGCCATCTATGACAGCTGTATAAAATCTGGCAGATGATTTATGACCAAATTAGCATGCTAATAAAGCACCATCAAATCATCTCTTTCATCATGTACCTATTCATCATCATAGCTTAAGTGAAATTATGGCTCTTGCACACTATTGTCTACGACAAGGCACATATGTCTCTCGGGACACTCATCTTCTCCAGGAGAAAACATAATGCCTTAGGGATCCACATACTGTTTTCACAAGCTCTGTGTTTGCTTCCCTCCTTTAGCAAGATTATAGATTTACCCTCCACATGGTTGTTCATGGCTGTGGAATTACTGCTTTAGTTGTGCAGTTGTGTTTATAGCTGTCCTCCCAGTCTTTGCCCCCAAGGAATTGAGACTCTTCCATGAATAAGAACTCCTCTTCCCCTCCTGACCCTGAAGCTCCTGCATGAGAGATGACAAGAGTTAAAAGTCAGATCTCAGCTTCTAAAAGTTCTCAATTTTCAGACTAAAGATCCAACTCTGACTTCTATGTCAACAATATTTGTGTTTCATACTCTTTGCAGTACTCAAGGTGTGCAACCAAACCTGTTCTTTTGCATATTAATCACATAAGAGCCATGTGTGTAGTGGAAGAACTAAGCCCAAATTTGAATAGAAAAAGGCCTCTGAAGACAGGCCAACAATTGCTGCTGCAGTTACTGACAGTGCAAAACAGAATTAAATAGGTCAGTACTCTGCATAAAAAACATACCTGCTACTCAAGTTGAAAAAGTTCAGCTCAAGTGCTTCATGGAGCAATTTCTTTATTAATATTAGTCTTAATCAGTAAACAGGAATAGATTCACGGACTACTATACTAATGAACACCAAACATAGCTATTGTCTTGATACTAAAATTTAATGCAAAAGACAGAGGCAGGAAGAAATTAAATACAAACGTAAAAATTCAGACAAATATAAAGATCAGAATAAATAGTGATTTTCAAGTGGTTAGAGAGTTGAAGTGGGAGCTTCTGAAAATGAAATCTCACTCTTGTAAAGCAAAAAAACATCCCAACATTTAGAATAACAGGTATGTATTCAATCAACAAGATCAACAGGAATTGGAAAGGTGATAACTATGACTTCATGAGAAGACCAGATAGACTTCACATTTTCAGAAGAAGATAACCTTTCTATGAATAAATTATTCAGATGAGCTACCAGGAAACAGTATAAATTCAGAGAAGCTAAATTGTAACCTGGAAAGTCCTTGCTCCTCCTGACTAATTTCTTACACCTTCAAAAGCCCCATTGATTTCAATTAGTGATTTCCTAAAGAACTCCAGTGGGAAGAACTGTATAAGGTGATTATCATGAGCTAGCCCTAATAATTTGTTTTCTTCAATCCTCTGTGTTTAATAGAAGAGAATGACAGGAAGACAATTGTGTAGACAATACACAGTCATTGCTGGATTAAATATTTTTGTTTCTGCACTCACATTTTGCATCATTCCTATGGGCTTTGCTAATCAGAAAATGAATAGAAAACGTAGGTGAGCATTATGTTAGCATCAAGAAGTCTTTTATCTGAGTGATGTCTAAAGGAACAAGCCTATCTTACTCTTAAGGTGCAGATTACTTAGAAGCAGTTTTGTTGAGAGGCAATCGACATATATGAGTCAGATTTGAGGAAAATATTTAATGATATTTGTCTAAAAATTAAGATTTTATTAATACCAACATTAATCAAGATGTTAAACTGAAAGTGTACTAATGTCTATGAACGATATACATAACTATGAAATATATTTATGATTAAATGAGCAGTCATTATTATTGTTGTTCTTAATAGTCCTTCCTGAAGAGATTACTTTGTTTTCTTTTCAATAAGAAATAATCACAAGTACATAATAGGCATCAAACTCTTCCTCTCTCCCAAGAATATAATAAAACCAGAATGACAACACAAGTTAAACATGGGTTTACATGAGTTAAACTTCTGTGAGCATTTTGAAGAAGCCTCAAAAGTCTATTAAAGGCTCTTGGTCTGGAATTGTGAGTCATGAACTCTATCCTAAACCTAACAGATAAGACCAAAAGATGAAGGTATAAGCTAAGACAAGGAGAAAAAGCTATTGCTATAGTGCAAAGGAACAAGAAGGGCTGTATGCAGGTTTGTTATGCAAAGGAGTATTCTGAATGCAGGCAGAAAACCCCTGTATTTTATTCAAGGTGAAAAAGGTATCACAGTAAGGGGTTGCAAAATATAACTGGAACAGAGGGAGAAGAGAATGAACCACTGTGAAATAAAACAGAAGCTCAGATTCTGTGGAGGTCAAAGTCTCCCATTTTCAGTATGACACAGCTCCATGATAATTTTCATGACATCCACTAGAACCTCACAAAATAACAATAACCTCCTTATCACTGGCCATTTTAATTATCAGTCTGGTGGTAATTTTGGGCTGCTTTTTCTTCCAAGCTCCATCCATCATTTAAACAATTTTCTTGCTCTCATGACATTTAATTTTAATTAGAAAATAATGAAACATACTATTCATTTGCTTTACCTCATAAAGTTTTATGTAGTTCTTTAGAATTACAATCCCAATTCCAATCTCAGATCAAGTAAAAGTCATACAGAACCAATTCAATGGGTGAAATGGGAAGTGGCCTCTCCTACCAGTGCAGCTTGTCTTAAATAAATTGCACAGAGAGCTACCACAAAAAACCTGTTAGTATTCAAAAAGCAGCCTCCTCTTACTAATGCAAGTTTCAAGTCTCAGAATGTCTGGAGTGTCCCCAGCTGCCTTCAATGCAAAGATGTAAAGGTTTCTGCAGAGATGTTCTTATCACATTGAGATTTGAGAGTACATGGAAACAAACACCAATTTTTGCAAGAAAATTCTAGGGTTTGCTGTGATTTTACTAGCTTCCTTCCTGCAAGAAAAAAAATCTATGAATAAAAGAGCAAGAGACAGTCCCTTATTGAGTCTGGCGTAGTATTTAGGTGATGTATCTTGGGAGTAGTCGCATTTATTCTCCTTTTAGGAATAAAGTTTGTTTCTTAGGTCTACAGATAACTTTCAAATGGTTTAACATTACAATTGGAAGATGATTGACCGTCAAATATGTTATGCACCTATGCTTACTGTAAGATGTGGCATTTCAGGCTATTACCTCACTTTAAACAAACTCCAGTTAGACCCTCAATTAGGTGTCCAGAAAGTTTGTTCTCCAGCCACCAGAGACGAACACTCTCTTTAATATTTTTTTATATCTTAGTCTCTTTTATATATGTTTTTCTGCAAGTTTTATATGTGAAATCAGAGATACAATTTTTCTCTATACCCTACAGGAAGTGAACACCCACAGACAAAGACATGGGTCTTTGCGGTGTGCACAGTGTACAAGCTTCATGTTGACTGAGCACAAATATCAGAGTCATCTTTGAATGAAAGCAAAAAAGGATCTTAGGGAGCAGCAGAGACTAAAGTAGACATGAATATATCCACAGCTGTCTCCCTACAAATCTACATTTATTGCCTCGATCCCACTTTGCTTCCGAGATACAGTCTTTTAAACACAGTATCAGTAAAATAAAAGGGCTCAATAGCCTCTGAGCATGAAATCTTTTATGATGAAAAATAACATGTGCAAATTACTATAAACCTCTTTATGTTGTGCAAGGATACAGTTCTTGACTGTATGTCAAAAGCAGCACATTTGTATATAGAGTAACAGGGATTCACAAGAGGGATTAACTTGGGATTTCATCTTGGTTGCTTAATAAGGAAAGTCAGCATGATTCCTTCTCCTTTGATCAACTGGTCTTTGCACACCTTTTTAATTGAATTCAATATTCATTGCAGGGGGATTGGACCTGATGACTTTTAAGGTCCCTTCCATAGAACAACCCAAATTGCTCCATGATTCTGTGATTCTGGATTTTGAAAAGAAATATCTTTATTTTCTTCTGCCTTCTCCAGGCCCCAGTAATGTATATATTCTAGATGAGTGACTAATAAAGTATTCCACACCCAAAATAGGAGTGGTCTTGAATATTAAAGTATTCAGACCACTCTGGACGAGATCTATGCCAGTTACATATTGATCTTGGCTACTAAGGTCTAATTTAATGCAAAAATTCCTTTGGAAGCTGCTAATAAGAGGTGTTTTTCACTGTCAGTTTAGCCAAGTGAATCATCATTTTCCACAGAATTACATAAATTAGCTATAATAGGTTCAGGAAAATGTCATTCTATCCCAGTGTCATGTCTCCTAAAATAATTGCCACCAGATATAGAGAAAAAAGTATAAGACAAATGCAACAATATAATGATACTTTCCCTCATACATAGCAATAGGACCGGGTGATCATGGGGACAGTAATGGAGACCAGAGCTTTCTGGTCGCTGTTCGATGGCCATCAAGGGGACTGCTTGGGCACAGCCATAAGAATTGCCCTGAGCAGTGTAACTGATAAGGAATGGAAACATGAGAGTTAGGGAATACTTCAGAGAACTTGTATGAAGTTTCTGATGAGTTTCCAGAAAGGGTTTGTGGGACTGTGTAAAATATGTGCTTAAAAATGTTTAGGGAAAGGACCAAAGATGAGGAAAGGGAAGGCTGTAAGTCACAGGCCTGTAGCTGTGTGTGCCAGTAATCTGCTACTGGTCAGACTTGCACATCTGCTGGATTTGGCTGATTCTGTAGAACCTTTAACAAGAACAGTCTGTTGTAATTCTAAGATCTCTTTCTGGAATGGTGACAGACAGAACAGGTACAATAACTACCTGTTTAAAAGGCAGGATTTTCTTCTCTCCATAACTTGAATGTGCCAGGTTCCAGCTGCCGTATTATTTCAGTCAGTCAGTCAGTATCACAATGCCCTTCTGTAAATCTGTGATAGGTTGTCATTTTTCATACCCCAGATAACTTTGTGCATCTGTACATTTTTCTGCACTGAGAAAGCTGACCATCAATTCCAGTTCTTAATTTTTAATTGGATATTTATCTATGTAGCGATCATCTCTATCATCCCAATAGTGCTGAAGTTTCTTTGAGAATCTTTTCAAGCCACTAATCAGAGAACACGTCACCTGCATTCTGCTTGATCACATTGCCCGTGATTACTTCAAACAACTGACAGATTTGTGAAGTGTTTTGTAGGAGCAATATTGACTCTTCTCCAACAAATGTATCCATGTTTCCTCATTACTGTCTGTATCCTCCCTCCTCTCCTTCCCTTCCTCTACCCTTCCTTCCTTTCTCTGAATCATCTTCTGTTGAGTTCATCTTATCTCTGTGTTCATTGACATCTTGGGCAGTCTTCTGTCATAGTTCATAGACTTTCTTATTTTCAAAATATGCTCTAATTATTTTTAATATCCTCCCTTATTCCTCTGGAGGCCTCCCCTGAACACTCTTCCCTTGACTGAGATAAAGTTGCTTAGTGGTATAAACACCTTTGACTTTGGCAAACCCTGGACCTCTTCTGCACTCAAATGCTGAGTTCTTTTTATACTTTTTTTTTTTTTTTAACTTCTGGAAATTTAAATCTGGACAGAACTAATCCTCCTGTTCATATTTTCACCAGAGTTAAGCAATCAACTTGCAGAATGTTGATCCAAATCTTTTTGCTTATAGTTAGATTATAGATGAATCAGTTAACTAAAACAGGCTCAAGACAGGATTTCCTGTTCTTACATTACAACCCCATTAATGAAAAAATGAAAAATCTTGTTAGAACCAGAAGTGTTAGACCTTAATATTAGGGATAATATGTATTGCCTAACAAGTGGTTTGGAGGTTAACGTTTCTTGTAAGGACAGCGTTTCTAACAGCATTTGTCTCTGCAGAAAAATTAGCCAGGTCTGATAGTGGCATTCAACAGCAGGATGCAATCACAAACTACTACAAGAGAATTCTTTATTCTTCCCCTAGTTATGCCTTTTTATGGGGGTTCTGTTTTAACTGTGGAAATGCTTCCAGTTTTGTACTGCCAATTAAAGATAATAGAAGAGGATAGGTAACCCACCCCTTCATTCCTCATGAGCAGCACACAATTCATAGTTCTGCTTCAGTCATTGCTTTCCAGGCCTGTTTCTGTAAATCCACCCTATACTGAATTTCACCTTGTTCACACCTCCTGTTAATTCTTCCATTTGGCTGCCTATAGACTTGCAATTGCTTTATAAATACTTTATACACTGGTGTGTTTAACTGACCACTCTCTGTCCCATCTTTCATTAGGCACTAATTGCATTGCAGCACAGTTTTTGCTGTTATCAATATTAGCACTGTCTTCCTCATTGATCTCTCATTTTCTTCTTAATGATATTACTTCATCCACTGTCACACTTTAATTCCTCTTTGTTTTATTGGAGGCTTTATGTCCTTTTTAAACAAAGCTCCTTGATCAGCCATCATGTAGTCTGGCTCTGCCATGCTCCATTATCCCTCAGTACTCCTTTGGCTGCAATCAGAGGCAACTGATGCAAAGAAGTTTAATGTAAATTTTAATGATCTAAGAAGCTTGAATTAGGTGCTTTTGAAATCCAGGTACTGACTAAGCTAAACGCACCACAAAAAGATGACAGAGTGGTTTGCAAAAATAAAGGGATAATTTTAGTGTTATTTAAAAGTGTGAAGTTTTTTGACTGCTCTCAGGTTGAAAAGAGACTGCTTCAGAAATGCAGTACTGAAGTTTAGTCCATTTGTTCTCCATTGCAAGGCCTGAGAACGCTGCGTAATGAGGATTAACATGGGACACATTATCTCATGTTAGCTGTGCCAATGATAGTCTGTACTTAGGAGGCTCTTGAATTAGGGACTAGATCAAGCACCAATGAAGTTAAGAGAAATGTTTCCATTGATTAGTAAAAAAATATTTAGATTGGTCTGTAGTAGCCAGAGTTTGATGCAGTTGTTGGTGAAGTTAATGCTGATTGAGGGGAATAGATGCCAGTTTAAAATACTTCTCAGCTGACCTTCTGCACATCTTGGTGTTCTGAGGTCTCAAAAATGTCTGAAAAGGGATACGCATAATATTAAGGATAGAGGGTTGCTTTTCCTATTCAAGTTTCCTTAAAAATTGCAGGAATCCTTTACAGGTTTTGGCAATTGAGAAATGTATTACTTTAACAGTAGAGGTTCAAATCTCAATTTTCCTTTCAAATTTATTTCACAGTCTCTTGAAAAATAGTTTTAAAGAGTTCGTTGTTTTTTTGAGGGATCAGACTGAAGAACAATATGTGACATGAATGATGAGGGTCCTAGAGAATCAAAGAGAAAGCCCAAAACCTGCTTGAGAAATTATCTCCTTTCAGAATCCCCAAGAATACTACTCTGAAGTATGAGATTTGCTCTTGAAGTCAATGCAGCAATTCTGCCAGGAGTCCAGGTCTCAGTTCCCATACTTATTTAGCTTTCTCTTACACATAGCAGATGATGCTGTGAAGTGTGCTCTTCCCACAGAAGGGGAGTCCCTCAGTAAAGAAACTTTTTTTTAGGTTTAAAGTCTTCAGCCATTTTTCAGTATGAGGTGTATGCAGTAGAGAAGGCTTTGGAAAGAAAACTGCTTTGAACTGAAAGTAAAATTAGGTCATTATAAGTTTCTGTCAAGAACTGAGGAGTCACGTATTCATACCCTAACATAACTTTTGGGCTAACCCTTTACTGAAAACTCTTAATACGAAACTGTGACAATTCCAACTAGTAAATGGCACAGTTAATTATTTTAAACATATTTTCACCTACCAAGTTATCACCCTTATTAATTAGTCCTGACGGGTTATTTTCCTTTCACATGTTTTAGTTCTAAAGGAAACGTGTAAAATAATCCTAAAATAAGACAAAAGATATTGAAATGAAAAGGTAAAAAATAAGAGAGCAAGAAACCTGGTTTTTTGATTTGCAAAGTTACGTCTTGGGCCTAAAAAATAATTTCTGAAGATGACAGCACAAGGCACATTATATTTTTTTCTGCCACAAAACCAGGATTAAAGCTGTGAAAATAGTTTCAAAAAAATGTATTCCAACCATGCTGCATACCAAACAGACATCAAAAATTTATCTTATGGCTATAAGCTACACATATAAATAATCTGATACTCCTTTTAGAATAAGAAGCTGCAGAATATAATGAAAAGACTCTTTGTTGTGACCATGACAAATATATTGTGGGGTTTGCTGACACGTTCAGAGCCAGCACACTGACTTTTTACAGATATATTTTGTTGTGAAAATCTGAGTCAGAAACTAAAGAAAAATGGGTTCCTCCAGGAAACCTCCTATGACCCTCTAATCCCTTCCAACCTTCTCCAGTTCAGGAATTCCAGCATTTACCCTTGTGATTGCTGTCTCCTGCAGTATCTCCTCTCACCATGCCCTAACCACCCTTTTTCCTCACCATCATTTAAACTGCTCCCACAGCTCCCGGTTGGTGAATGCAGGCTGCTCCTGGTGGCATCTAAAGCAGAACCACTCAGATCCTGATGGGCTGGTTGGACCACGTCAAGTTTAACAGCCTGCAGCTGCTATTCCTCTGGAGGGTGAGGGAAGAGGGGACAGCAACAAACAGAACAGAGATCTCTCTCCTCCCTCTGTCTTCTATAAGAAACTAAAGGAGCACAAAAGCTTTGTGATCTCTACTGAAGCATCACATATGGCTGGAATTATTCAGTCAGGTCCCAGGTTCTCTGGGAAATGAGGGAAGAAGATAAAGAGACAGAAATAGTATGATTTAAAAAGCCCATTTTCCTTAGAAAGCAAGGTTAAAAAAATATATAATTACATTCTCAGCTATGGTGCTTCTAACTACATGCCAAATAGTACAGCCAAGTTTTCTTTTTTGAGTAGATTTTGCAGAACCTAGATAGTAAAGAGAGCATCCAAACATCAGTGCCTAACTGTTCTCAAATGTGACATCTTTTGAGGGTTACTGTATTATTCTGGCATTGACTGACCTAAAACCACACATTTTATGCAGAACAGAGAGAAATGTTGGACTCCAATGGGCTATTTCATCTAGTGGGGAAAGGCATAACAAGAATCAATGGCTGGAGCATGCAGCTAGACCTATTCAAACTTATAATGAGGCAATTTTTAAATTGCAGTGGTGATTAACTATCAGAGCCATCAAGTAAAGTGATGATATTCCCCCAGTTGTTGAAATCCTCAAATCAAGACTGACAGATGTTCTGGGACAAGCTCGAGCCCATTACAAGTTATCTGGCTTACTACAGAGCTTAACTAGGTGAAATTTTACTGCTGGTACAATTGCTGGGGTTATATTTAGCTCAGTCTAAGTGATCCAGTGATCTCTGTTGGCCTTCAAATGTATGAACTGATGAAGTAAAGCTGACATAAAAAGCTGGAATTTGCAAACAGGCAGAGTTGAGGGAATAGAGGATGTTTCAGTTTGGTCATTGAACAGCAAAGAGAAGAGTGGCTTGAGCTGACTGAAACAAGTTTTATGCAGAATTCGAGCAGTGCTAAAAAGGCATGAGAAAGAAAAGAAAATAGTTTAATCAAAAATACTTTGTTTAAAAGCTTTTGCTGTAAGGTTATTTTCTTTTCATTGTGGACAGTTATGAAATTATTAAACTTTTCCTTCAAAACACTGAAATTAAATATCTTGTATATAAAAATTTATTCACACAAAAAGCTGTAATGAATTGCCTGCAAAACTGCAATTAATAAATATCTGGTTTTTGTAATTCCTTTTTTTGCTGAATATACATTTTTATATACACTATACTCGGTCAGGCAAGCACTGAAAAGTATATTGATAAGAAAGGTTACAGGTGTAGCAATGAACATTACCATGGCATGTCCTGATTGAGAAAGAAAAGGTGGATTGACAGCTAGAGATTACTCCATGGAAAATGAAAAATATCAAGGACTATGAGGAAGGTCCCAAACCTGCCCATTTAGCTACTCTACCCATAACAGGCTCTCAAGAAATTCACCAAAGTGACCAAATGTGTAGATTCACCAGCTCGCTCACAGCTGCCTTGAAACTTTGACGTTGTGCTGACACAGAGTTATATATCCTGTCTGTTGTCAGAGCCAAATTTAAAATG
Source organism: Gymnorhina tibicen (assembly GCA_013399875.1). Lineage (NCBI taxonomy): Eukaryota > Metazoa > Chordata > Aves > Passeriformes > Artamidae > Gymnorhina > Gymnorhina tibicen. Next base: position 1,276,945 of record VXAZ01009303.1, on the reverse strand, counting down.
TCCTGTTAAATCTACTTCCAAGTCTACTTATTTCTACTCAATAACAACAAGAATTGTTTTCATGTATTCACACACAACTGAATTCTCAGCAGAAACCACACCACATCAGTACGCAGATTCGCAACCCATCGTAAGACAAGGGTCTGTTTCAACATGTCAGCCTTGTGTGTTTTCTTCACAGATTTTGATTTTGGTGATCCCTGTGCTATACACACAACAAATCTAACACTTTAAAATCCTAATAGGTTTTAGGCCATCAATGAAAGGGTTTGCAGATTAAAATGCAGTAAAAATGGCAAGGAAAAAACCAATTACCACAGAACAGAGAGAGGCGGTATATGAATTAAAACAAAAAGGAAAAATTCTATTTTCTAATAATGTAGGATATTTTTTCCTACTCTTTGAAAACAAAGGTCATTTCTGACCTTTTCATCCCATAAATATAAAAAAAAAGATGATGTAATTAAAATTCTACCTTATGCTTAAACTGAGAAATTGCACTCTAGATTGCATTTCTATTTCCCCATCGCTTTCCAAGAGAAGCACATGCATACACAGAAAGACCCACATACATGCAAACCGAGCAGCAGGAACCTTTCAGTTTAACCTGAAGTGGATCTTCTGTACATTCTTATTTACAAAGCATAATAGGTCCTATTTTTTTAATTATTATTATTTTTCACACCAGCAAAAAAAGCCAAAATTCACAAAGCTGGATTAAAAATCCCCACAACATATGCTGTCTTGTGTGGTTACCCACAAATTTTAACAAAACATCAGGGAAACCCTTGTTAGGGCTCAGTCCTGATTGCTTTAGATGAGTTTAGCTTTGTCTTCTTCTTCTACAATATTTCAACTTCAAGCGTTACCTTTCTGGTTCCAAGTTCAGCACTGACATTGACTTTCTTCTGAATACTTCGACATACTGCTGTCACAGATCACTTGAGACTGCCCCTTCATTCTTCAGGTCATCATCAAAACAATGATTTTTTTTTTCTTCCAGTCCTCAGAAAAAAACCACAAGCAATGATGACCTTGCATTAAATATAACCTTGACTAGAAGTTCACTTAGAAACACTCATAGAAAGCTTTCATTTATTATTGGAGCTAGCCATGGGAATCTTTTTTTTGTCAGTGAGAGCTATCAAATCTTACTAAAACTGTGCCTAAAGTGGGAGGGGGGTGTTGCAGATGCTACACAGCCAAGTTTTTGAGAAAAAAATTGCAGTCTGCCGTGAGAGCACTGAGATGAAGACCACACTGAAAATTTTCAGATAATTCCTGTCAATGAGTTTAACCTGACACACTGCAGAAATTAATCAAATTAGTCTAGAGAAACATGAAACCAAGGAAATAAAGACTTGAGATATATGGAAATGTCCTTCTTTGGAAAGATGGTGTTTAGTACTGCAGAGACAGAAATCTGCCTGTAATGGACCACACTGTCAAATGAACTGCAAGAGTAACTAGTTGTCAACTTTTAAAAATCAGCCTTTCCCTAGAAAATGCTCCACCACCTTGACTGATTAAGATAAAGACAGTGCCTTTTTCCCTAATGCAAAACACAAGTGTATACTCAAGTAATTTAGCAGCAAGCTAAATGCAGTAGCAAGACTAATTTTCTTTAAGATGTTTACTGGATGAGATACTGCAACACCCAGTTTGGCTGGGTCTTCTCCAATGCATATCCTGACCTCAGCAGATCAGTGTACATGAAAACTGAGGGAACCAAAATTTCCAATCATTTTTTCCCTCATCTCTCTTAAACAGACATTGCCCAGTTTTCTGAATGCCAGATAGATACAACACAGGTGAGACACTGCTCTTTGCTCAATTCACCTATGAAAACTAGGAAATCATGAGAACTATGAAAATCATCCAATGTTATGAAGAACAGCTCTGCTCCATGTGCTAATTCACTCTCTCTCCATAACCCCATGCAGATGCTTTTCATTCACACACAATACAATTGTAACTTGACACAGCTCCATAAGAATTACTGATCACTCTCTGCTCACTCAGTTCCTATATTTCAGGCTCCCTTTGACCTGCATTTCTAACAAAACATTGGAGATGTTGTTAAAATCAGACTACGTCTTCTCCTCCTAATCTGATACTCCCATGACACGCAGCACAACGCAGCCCAAGGATCAGTGCTAAATCCAGACACCATGTTTGGTGGGATGCTTTACTTTGGGGACACCACATCAAGGTGGAATCAAACTGGGCAAGAAAAATTCCTTGTGCCATAACTTTGTGGGACACTTTGCAGTATGCTCTACATCTGTCAGCAACTGCACCCACTGAGATTGGGGTATCATAGAATCATAGAACAGTTTGGATCAGAAAGAACCTTTAATGGTCATCTAGTCCAATGCCCTTATGCAGTCCAACTCCCTTAAGTCATGGGAATTTTCTTAAGATGTACAATTAGGGCAACTGTCTTGCTATAAACCAATGTGATAATGATTTAACTTAACTGGAAGTAAAAACCTCAGTTTCAGTACCTAATTTAAAGTCAAACCACCTTTGATGCCACTGCATGATCAGGTTTTTTTGGGTGGTAGTCTTCCTAAAGATTCAGGGGGGCTTCTAACAGATATATTTGATATTTCTTCAGAGGGTCACTTCAGTTGCTCAATTATTCTTCTCATGAAGCAAAAATAATTACATGCTGCTTCAAGCGTGGGTCTGTAAGTGCATTGTGAATCACACAAAATTACTGCTTTAATACTTCATGTCTAGTAGACAAATAGATATGATTGGTTGGCCAAGCCATAGTTTTAAACTGTTTTCCACAAGCATTCTTTGTTATCTCTCAATCATATCATCATGCAACACACAGTTCAGTTGATGAAGTCTCTCTGGCAACTTCCTTGCATTATTTGGATTTTTTTTTTTTTCCAGTTTGCACTTAGTTTGTTGTTGATTTGGTCTCCAAGTTTATAAGGTGATACTGTGTTCTGTAAGTACTGAATATAATTGAGTGGCTGCATTCTCTCCTTAAAGATCATATTCTCAACATGTCTATAGGTCACCTGGCTCACCCTTTGTGATTCCCAGCCTTTTATGTATCAGTATCATTTATTTTAGTATTTTAATGATTAGGTAGCCTGTGAACAACATAGGGGATACTTTTACAATAGTCATGTATAATTTTTCTAAAACTGCAAGTCCTTAGCCTTCTGAGAACACTCTGATTATTTGATGTGTGGTAACAAATGAAATTACATAATTCCACATACGTCAAGATAGTTTAGAACTAAGAGATGGTTAGTAGCAAATTACACTGGCCTAAGAATGGAAGGAGCAAAGTTTTTGCAAAAAGGGAGAATACAGCCATTTTTGCTAGACAATATTTTTTCCCTAGCGGATTCAGGAGCTGTCTGAGCTGCCTGAAGCAACATATATCTTTAGATATACAAAAGCAACTGAATGTTCTTTAATGAAGGCAAATAGAGATGATACACTCCCACCTAAGTATCAGTGTTTTCTAATTCATAGTCAGTTGATTACTGACACCAAGCCCAAAATTTCTGTTCAGTAAAAACACATCTCTTTGAACGGTTCTTAGCCCACACTCACAATAGTTATTTTTTCTGAGTTCAGAAAAAGAATAACCAGGAAGGGAGGACAAGATTAAGGAACAAGGCCAGAAAGACAGTCAGCTTGAAAGCTTCCAAATATGCTCTAACAACTGTTACTCCAAAGACTAATGTATCCGGGTTCCTGCTTTTGAATGTGACTTGTTGCTGACAGAAATGAAGCAGACAGAAGTAAAGAGCCATACTCCTCATGATAAAGACTTACAGTAGCACAAGGATTTCCTGAACTGGAAGGTGTATTCAGACACACTTTTTAATAGCCATTATTAACTGTATCGTCAAAAATTCTTATCATACTAAATGAGAATCCCATTGTATTTTGGCCATCTGCAACATCCTCTGATTCAGCAATTACCTATATATCAGGTTTATGTTCCTCCTCATTCTTGTAGTGAAACCAAGGCAAAACAGAGCCTGGAAAGACAAACTGAGAGGCCAATGCAAGATACCTGGGTTGGCTGGGATTATTTTCTATTTTTGACACCAAATCCCAGTATTCCAGCTCACTGTTTCTGGGGCACCTTGACCTGGCACTACTGCAGTTTCCAAGAGCAAGTACAGTAGACAAAACTCAGCCCTCAAATGACAGTTTTGTAGAGATTCTGAGAAAGATAACAAAAGAGGAAAATTTCTCTACCAGGAAAACAGACTGGCATCTTCAATTCTTTGTGTGCATGAAAGAAGAATCTCCAATAACCCACAGGAACTATACAGACACTCAATATGTTAACCATAAAACTGCAGCTTATTAACCATAATAAGCTTACAGGAACATTGTGTACTAACAAGTGCTATTACCACTGTCAATGCAAGGATCCCACATGAGAATAACAATGAGGAAAGAAGATGATATATCATCAGACTTAGAAAATATTAAGGAAGTTTAATTTCTTCTCTGCTAAATCCTTTCAAAACTAGTGTTTGAATCAAACCTTTGCCTACAGCACTGACAAAAAAAACCCCTAAAACCACATGAGTTTTCTGAGAAAAGGGAGAGCTAGTCTAAGATCAGAAGATATTAAATCAGTAAAAGTTTTTAGACATTTTGAAAAAATAAGCAATAGCAGCAGGTAGGCTTAGAACTAGGAAAAACCCACAATATTTGAGCAAATGATAAAACAAAGAATACAAGGAGAGACAATTTCACATATTACAGGCAAGAAAAAACCTGAATGTATTTTAAAACAGCTTCACAGATATAGCTAAGAGAAAATAATGAAGGGAAAATTGGAGGACAGGAAGAGAAGAGGAGAAGAAAATTAAAAAAATCTTAATAATAGAACCTGTCAAGAGAGGGATGAAAGTCAAGGTGCAATACTTATGACTTTATGCTTACTGAAATGGCTTGCGAATAATGCATCATCTTTCCCTTAAACCTAGTGACTGCTACATGCTTGACAGGAAGTCGCAAGAAATCCTGTGGTAAACAGCTGCAGAACAGCTGGGTGTTTTCTTTTCCTCTACTCCATAAAATTCATGACTGGTTTATTCTCTGAACAAGAGTCCACAGTACTGATCCATCCTCACCGATTTAACAAGATGATCAAATATCACATTCCTAATAAAAAAATAATAATAATCTTAGTCTGGTCTAATGTGAGTATGGATGTTCTCTCCGTCCACATAAATGCTTCATCATTTTTCATACCTAGTAAATTCTTGGCATCAGGGATATTTTGTGACAGAAGGTTTAATGGATTAAAAAGTCCTGAAGGAAATGCTGTTTTTCAAAACATATAATTTAACTTTAAATTGTATTTACTGAATGGTAGTTGTCAAGCATATACTTTGCCTTGTCAGACAGTATGATTAGTTGTGTAATGCTTCAGTGCTTTAGTGCATCTCTAATAGGCTATTACTTAGCAAAAAGAAAGGAAAAAAAAATCTTCAATGGTCTGGAAAAAATCATTATCTAGTTTGCTCTAAACCTTTGACACTATGCAGTCTGTACCTTCTGAATTGTGGTTGTTCACTTTCTGAAGCCTTTTGTCAATAGTAATTTCGACGAGGATTTACTATTTTCAAAATATTCACAGCTTCTTTTCAAATTGAAATCAATAACAAACATTAGAGAAGAGAGAGAAAACCAGCATTACACAATCAACCCTGCGTTTTCCTTGAGAACAGAAACCTATTTTATGCTGGATGGTGTCATCTAAAATTTTATAACAAACATCAGTAATCTTGTTAGTTACCAAGTACTCTGAATGGCTGACCAGTAAGGGATGTATCTTTTCTTTTTTTCTTTTTTTCCTTTTTTTTTTTTTTTGGTCAGGACATGGTTAGTTGGGAGCACTGCAGCATGACACAGACAGATTGAGGACTGCAGCCTTGAAACACCCTTAAACAAAATGCACTTTTTATCTCTCCAAAAGCAAATTGTCTAATAAGCAACAAGTAGATAATACATTTCATCACTGGTGTGCTTTTAAGTTACTTTAATCACACAGAGGAAAATTGCGTATTATTTTACTGCTCAACGGGTTTTTTTTCTTGTCTGTCTTCTGGACAAACATTCAGTGCCGATAAAGATGCATATTTCATTACTCCAGACAGACATTACTTTAAAAAAAGGTAAGTCTCCTGTCACCTAATGCAATTTATAAGGCTGATGGGTTTTTTTAACCTATGCAAATCTAGATTGGGTCCAGCTTTTGTCATGCATCGTGTTTGGTTAACTTCTTCATCACTTGCTAGTGAAAACACACTGTACTGTGTTTTCTTCATGGTGCAGGATAGCAGGAGGAAGCCTTGTCCTGGCAGCTATTTTGAATCGTTGATCCCCCTGAACAGAGTGCCAGAGTTTGTCTATCATGGAAACTACTGAGTATGCCAAGAGGAAGCAGCTTCCCAGGGACAGAGACAGGCAGAAGAAAAGGAAGTGCCATGTAAATGCAGAGATGGAGACTGTTGGCAATGAGGAAACCTATGGCCAGTCCTTCCAGAAACAGTGGAAAGACTTGTCTTCAGGATGCACAGACAGCTGTGCAAAATTCACTTCTTGTGTGGTGTTCAAGAGCAACCCTAAAGAGGAAGAAGCTGTCTGACAATTAACTGATGTACAAACTCTTACTTTTGCTTTAGTCTTTGCCCTGAGTGCTTGTTTAGCTCTTTATTGGTCTTGTTCTGTTCACCTAAAACCTAGCTGAGATTCCAAGTTAGTTTTCTAGTTGCATGTGATCTCTTCAAGATGAAAGCATAGACACAATTACCCTGTCCAGCTTAGGATCCCTGCAGGCCTTGACAATTTTTAGCTAATTCTTTAGCCCTTTGCCAAGGACAATCTGGCAAAGGGATATGAATTAGTCTTCACATGTATCAACTGACTGCTGTAAGCTGATGAGGCCTACAGAGAGCATGAAATCTCATGAAAATATTAACTCCTGTAATATGATGTAGGTAGGGAATACAGTTTCACCTGTGCTGCACAAAGACCTGACCTTTTTATCTTTGGTGTAGAGGATTTAGCTGTCAATGGAGGTCAGCTTAACTGAGGTCTTTTATTAATCCAAAACTCATACCTTGACATGTTTTTTCCTAGTGAAAAAAAAAGGTCCAGTAGGGAAAAGTTAAAGCCTGGTAGCTGTAGGCACTAAAAAGTCAAGGTTTTGTGGCTGTAGATGACAGAGATGCTTCCATCAGCTGAAAAGAAAGGGCAAGAACTGTTCACTAATCATTTTTAGTGTCCTTTGGCCTCATTTTGAGACATGGCCTCTTAATTTAAGAGGGAAGGATAGGATTTGTGAGGAAAACAGAAATGCAGGGATTCACAGTTGAGAAGTGCTGGCAGCATGTGTCCCTGGAAACAAACATTTTGATGAACACTTCAATACTGTTCCTATACTCAAAGCTTTACAAAAGGCACAGCTAACTGTGTGTCACAAATGTGATAATAAAATGCAGCCAAATAGAAACAGAGTCAACAGTTCTGTAAACAGTAAAACTAATAGATTATTTTTAGTCCTTTTTATGAACCACAAAACAGACTAGAGATTCAGTTGATAAAAAGCACTAATTATCCTGACTCAAGGAATCCAAGGATACCTCAGGAAATGCACATTATAAAAAGATGGTCTGGCCATATGCCTTCTGGCAAGGTCTGAGGCTTTTGGCTGATTTAACTGAAGGAACCATCATAATTAGAACCCCTAAATGAAGTTAGGTGGTGTCAGGACTAATATCTCATTCTTGAAACAGATAAAGATCTAGATTGTGCTGTAAGATAAAGAAGCAAGCAAGTGAGGACACTGAGAAATATGATTGTGCAGCAACCAGAAATCATTTAAACTCCAGGAAGCAAATCCTGTGATTTCAGCTATCTTGGACTCAAAAAGGATTTATAAATAAAATAGAGAAGCTTGCCTGCTTCAGGCTCCTGGGATACCAGAACGCAAGAGCACTGCCACTCTATCGCAGAAAGGACATAACCATTGTGCAGAGGCACAAAACCTTCCATTCCTTTCAGACACATTTAGCTATTATCTGCACCGAAGTACTAACCTTTCTCACCTTTGTGCTTCCTTGAAAAGCATGGCAGGAGGCCAGCGAAAGGATGTCTTTAATGATACCAGGGTCCATTGCAAAACTCAAAGACTTTAGAGATTACAGCAGTCATAACTAGTTCCAAATACAACGTGTCCCAGAGGAGTGTGAAAAGTGCGGACAATAAAGGAGGCATGCAACACAAACAGTGTTCAGGGAATGCCACAGTAAAAGGATGGGAGTTTGAAGAGATAAAAATTTCCCCTCAGAGGAACAGATGACCTGCTTACCCTCAGCAGAGCACTCAGAGTGCTGTATGCAGATGTAGCACATTTCATAACCCCCCAAATAACCATAATGGATCACATTGAGGTTTATACCTGTGCTGGTACTCAGGTTGTCTATCAGTGTTGCTTTATACCCCTGTTGTGTGCCAAATACAATATCCTAGAAACAATGCTACCTGCTACACATGGTGCTATGTAGAGAGGGTATGAAGTCCCTCGTACTTAGGGCATAGAGTAGTGACTGACTAATTAGCATTGCAATGGAAGGTGCAGGTCACACCCAGGTTTTCTTTTCTCTGACCCTCCTCAGGATAAAATTAACACCGCTCTCTAGACGCCTGTTATAATGGACACTGAAGCAGATTATTATACTGTAAACTACCCATGGGGGCACCTTCCTCCTCATCCATCATTAGCAGAGTTGACTGTGCAGGATCCTGAGAAAGCAGGATGCCACATTTTTGCAGCTGGAGTTCGTAAGGAAAGGATCAGATCTGCAGGGAGCAGCTCTCCCTGAATCAGAAAATGCCCCTTTACACATGCCAGCAGGAAGATTATCTCACAGTGCTCCTTTCTGAAGTGTTTAAGGTTATCAACCTGCTCTGTAATACCTGAACAAAGTCCTGGCTTTTCATCTGTAACTCTTACAAGGTGCTATTCATCACTAAAGGTTAGCAGCCAGAATTTAAAATCACTGATAAGAAAACAAAAAACATTTCTTAAAAAACCCAAACAAACAAACAAACAAAAACCAAAACATAACAAAAACCCCCAAACCAAGCAGACTCCAGTTTTGTTCCCTGCTCTCTGAAAGAGGTTAATCACAGGGAGACTTGTCCACAATACAAACCAAAATTTCTTACAGATGTGAGTTAGCCTTACTCTTGTAATCACCTTTGTCAGCAATTGACTAATTCAGATTGTTATAATTCTGGAGCATTTATGATGCTAGCCCTCACTGCTGGCATTTTCTGAGAAGGTTCAATGCCACGACACAGTCTTTGTCTTCCTAACAGTACCCACAGCATTGTGCTGCATGATATTCAAGTCAAGCACTTAATAAAAAGCTTCTCCAAGAGGTGCTGAGTGTGGGATGCCATACTAATTCCAGAGAAAGCCGAGGGACACAGACATTTTCTCCACCACTGCCCCGTCAGTGTGATAGAAATGAACCAAAGTTAATTTCCAAAAGTGTAATGAAAAAATAGTATCAACAAGTCTGTGGTTTACAGTGACAGTACTATGACGCTTAATTATACTTACTGATAATTTCCAGAGGCTGCAAGCTCTGAAAACACACACATGAGCAAACACACAGACACAAAATGGAAAATATTGCAAGTTTGGAAGATTATTAAAAGAAATTTGCTGTGGGGTCTATTCACAAGGTGTCACCTTTGCATCTGAAGACACTGTGCTAAAAAGGGGAGTTACTACAAAGGAAACATTAACTCCTCCATGCTCATGGTGATCACATAGGTCTTTAGAAGGAAACTGCCTGCACTGTCCCAGATGCTTGTCCTCGCAACCAATGCTGTCCCATGCCACTATGTCCCCCTTCCACCTTGCCTTCCCTACTGGATCCCTCAGATCCTCTCCCTTCTTCCAGGGCTGGACAAAATCATGAGTCACCAGTTAACCATGGGTGTAAATGTGAGAGGTGGTGTGCAAGTAGGAGACTCATCTGAAAATCTAAATAAACGAACCTGGGGCAAGGGGGGGAAGCCAAAACTCAGGATTCAGTACTGACACTTCTGCAGCTGGAGAACTAGAACAGCAAATAGGCAGAGAGTGGCTGCAGAGGACAACTGAGATAAAACTAGCATTAATCCTACCCATCTGCTCTCAACCTTGCACCTGCATGACACATCCCCATTAATCAAGGCTCAGAAAAAAAGTCTGAGGCTGAAGTTCTGAAGCCTGTTCATGTAAATAAAAATTATTTTGGATCAACCTCTCCTTTGTAAAAGCACCAGCCACTGTTCTCACAACTCAGTTTTCAGCATCAACTATCCAGGTCCCTTGTGACTCTCAACAGAAATCTGTATCAAGTTCACTTTTGGCAGTTCTGAAGATCAGTAGGCCCACTTATTTAAGAACTTAAATATTGACTCAGATCTGAGCAAATGCTGAGTCCATCAGCACTGACAATTCTTGTACTGAAATGAAAGCATTTTTTACAGTGTGTCATACAGATTTTAACAGGGGGAGACGGCTGTTTACTCTGATACTGTTTCTTCTTAAAAGACTGACCACATCATGTCAGTGTGGGTACTAACAAAAACAACCAGAAATTTCAGTTCTGCATAAAACCCATGACTTCCGTCCTGATTAATGTGATTGAGATACGATTATCTTGAAAGAAACATGATGAGTATCAGATCTTGCATTTTTTAGAATCTAGAACGTGTCCAACCAGTACTTTTCCCCATACCTACACAGGATTCTTTAAATGTGACAAAAAGGAATGAAACATTTGTTTAAATCAAAGCCCCAGGAATGGTTTTGGAAACCACGAGTTCTTCAGAAGAGGTTGTAGTTGATTTAATACAATTTGTAATACAGACAATGTTGCTTCATCCCATATTCCTGCTGCATCAGGGTTTTTCATCCACAGCATTAGCTGGTATTTCTTCAGCTTTTCTAAGACAATGACTCTTATGACTGAGTTTTACAAAAAATACAAACTTCTGCTAACCTGCTGCTGAATACTCGTAAATATCATATACAATATCAACTGTCATTCCATATAAAAAGACATTCCTCAAAACTTCCCAAAAAGTAGTGTCCTGGTTTCAGGTGAAAATATATGAAAAAACACAAAGAATTCAGACTTTATATATCTGCATTATATGTTAAATACCTACTGCTTTAGGATTTAAATGAGATATTTATAAAGTATATATATGCATATGTATGTATAATTTAAATTTAAAATATACTCATAATATCTTAAATTTTATATATACAGATATATAAAATTTAAATCCTGAAGCTATAGGGTTTTTTTGGTTTTCACTTTCAAATGTTGTTTCATTATTAAATTTGGCTAAATGAATCTTAAGAACCCACTCCTACATACACAAAAAGCTGCCATTTCAGCTAAAATCTTGATAAATTTTCATTACAAAATGGAAACTAAAACCAGAATTGATCCACCCCCAGACTCATCTTCATTATGAGACTCAAGAAAAACTTTGTTTTGCCATGCTGAGCATTCAGCTTTTCTGAAGATGCACTGTCTTAATCCACCCTATAACTCATCTGATGAGTTCTAATTTAGCAAGCCAAAGTGACTTGACTGCTTGCAAGCAAGCATTTACCACATTGTATTTATGAAGTAGGATGTTCAGTGATACGTTCAATTTAGAAGCTCTTTTTTTGAATCTGTCCTAATCTGAGTTATCTTCCTTGAATATGGTATTGCAAAACTGAACAAGCTTTGCAAAACAAGTCCTACATACTGCTGTGATAGAAAGCAAACAAAGGAGATTAACTCACCTTTTTTTGATACCTACAAGAACTGACTAAACTCTGATTTTGGGTAATATGCAACCTCAAAAAATGTTCACCTTCAACTACATAACGTGTTTTATCACTGTTTTCATATCTTGACACCTGAGTTTTCCATGCCCCCATTATATCAGTGGGTTGTCACCATCTTCTGACGAGTGTGCCCAGTGCTGCTTCTTCGTCATTTTCAATTAATAAAAACTTGTGCTATAAAACAGAGGTTCCTTCTTTGTAAGCTTTTAATTAATGCTATTACATTTCAACATACTGTCTTTGCTTCATTCCTCAGTTTTTTGTTGTTTCAAGGGAGGGAGGGAAGGAAAGAAGGAAGGAAGGAAGGAAGGAAGGAAGGAAGGAAGGAAGGAAGGAAGGAAGGAAGGAAGAAGGTCCAAGAAATAAAACTACGTTATCTTTTGTGTGGTTGGTTTTGGTTTCTTTGGTTGCTTTTTGCACTGGAGTGCATAGGACAGGATGAGTGGAAATTATAAAGAATAATTTTTTTTAATATATTATTAAGTTGCTTATGTCCCTATTAAAATAAAGATACCTTCATGCTAATTGCAGTAAAGTCTTGATTTCTAAAATGAGAAAGGCTTTTACCAATTCGTGGATGAAAACCAACAATATCTGTGTGCTGTATTTAGCTTCAGAATAGGGCACAGAATTTCATTGTCTGTTTGTAGTTTCCTCCATCTCCATCAGGACAGAGAAATCTTCTGAGGATTTATGCACTTCTTACAGAATTGGTTAGAAATAAGATGCATTTAGTTTCCGTAGATTCTTTTCTATTGCTGAGGCCAGCACCACCACTTGCCAGGCTTTTTATGTCTCTGAGTAGCCAAGGTTTTTTAAATTTGGTGGCTCCCTATGCTTTTATGACCTGTGGTTTAGATTATATGAACAGATGTGACTTGACACTCTAACACTTCCCAGAAGCCACAGCAACTCTTTGGTGGTGCACTTGATGAAGTGACTTTTGTCATGTGCAACTGTGTTGTGACTGAGCAGAACTTTAATCTGCTTATAAATGCAGTTTGAAGTAGGTTGGTTCTCCTTCAGAAAATCTTGTGAGATTAGCTGTCTCAGAAAATTGCTCTCTGCAGGCTTTAACACAACAGCAGAGATCAAGTGAAGCATTTTCATGCATGGTCTACAACTCATACCTAGTCTGTGGTCACCAGAGACTAACTGGCTTTAAAATTAAAGCAAGTTGGGAATGTAAAGGGAAGCATCCCTCAGAAGCTGATTGTAAGCCATTTCAGAGAAACATATTACACATGTCCCACTACTTTCCAAGACCATAAGCTTGTGGGCTTATAGTAGATAAAGCACAAGCCACTAACTGATTAAATCCTCATGCTCAGTTAATCACAACACTTTGTTTACAGCCTATGTGGGCAGTACAGGCTTCCTGAAGCAGGCACAGTGATGAGGTTGCTCTGAAAAGGACGTCAGGCTCCAACAGTCCATCAACTTTGTTCACTACAAACACATGCAAAGTATTTCTATAATAGAAGCGCGGGAAAACAATCTATAAGATTTCCCAAGATCCAAACAATATTAAAACAAATGGAGATACAATTCTGAAAACATAGTCAGCTTCCAGTTTTGTGCAGGTGATGTTTATGGCAGGTGGACAAGCCATATGTCGATGTCTAAGTCAGGAGAGCCCAGGTGAGGAAGACACATTGACTTAAACTCATTTAGCTTGAACTCAATGCTCAGTCAATGTAATTATTCTCCTTCCAGATCTGTCTTAGGTCCAGTGAGAATGTTGCCCAGGAGAGGTTAAATCCAAGCTAGAAGGACAGCATTACTTGAGGTTTTTTCCTTCAGCTGGACTATTTGAACTACTCATTCTCCTGGGTGATGAAAGTTAGGTGTAGGAAACCTAGTAATTTCCATTGGACTACAACACGATTTGCCAGTAACACTTCACTCCTGCCCACAGTAGAGCCACACTGTTCCTTCAAAGTTGTTTTTAAAGCGGTACAACATAGCTACCCTAAGGCTTTACAAATTAATTCAGAAGGTTTTTTTACAAAGTAGCTGTGCATTAAACCATGCTGGAGTTGGTTAAAAAAAGTTTTTAAGCTTTTTTTATGGCCATAGTTCCCTTCCTTTATTTAAAATCCTATTTACAGTCTAAGTCACCTGGAACAATGGATGAAATCAGAGAACACTGCATGGGGAATGTATTCTTTCATAAGGTGCTGGTTTTTGCCTCAAAAAAAAAAGCTTAAATGCTAATCAGGGACCGCATGTTATCAGCCTCAAGAGAGTTACAGGTTTCATGGTCCAGTTGTGCACTTTTCAAAATAATTTCTGCAATTTATCCAGCATGTCATGTTTTTTTAAATAGGTAGTTGATCACACATCTCTTTACAAAGTAATTAGGCAATTTGTTCAACATTTGGAATCAGATCTGCATGAGGGGTTTTTTTATTATTTCTTTGCTAAAGAAGCAGACTACAATATCTACTGCTTTAGGTGAAAGATGTGGGTATTTGGTATGACTCTGGAATTGACTATCCTGTTACTTAACCGTAGAGGCATTTACAGTTTTAAAGTACTAAGGATCAGCAAAGTTCATCCCTCCCCATCTCAGCTAGCAACTATTTATTATATTATATTATATTATATTATATTCATATATTATATTATTTATATACATGTCCTCCCCTTTGTCAGTATCAATGGATTTACAAAGAATTATGTGCCAACAGGAATAATTTCTTGGTAGCAGAATTAGTTCTGCAAGCTTCCATGAACCACTGTCAGTGAGCAACATACTCAATATAAAAAATTCTCAGATCAGGTGCCAAGATTTGCCCAAAATTTCATTGTTTTTCTGAGCATATTGCATTTTATTTTCTGGTTATGAATAGCTGTTAACACTAGCAAAACTGCTGAGTGACAATTTCAAGGCCATAAAATTTTAGCAGTCCCTACTGTATGTAGGTCTGGCAACTGTAATTCATGACAAGAAGTTTAACTTCTCTTTCAGAAATAAAACACGGCAGTGAAGATCCTATCGTTTTATGTCTCTGGACTGTCAGGTAAAGCTTATATATGTTACAGTGCTCATCAAATGGCCGCCTTCCGAGAAATAAAGCTGATAATTAAATGAGTCTGAAAATCAGATGAGTGTAAATTCCAGAGTCACTGTCAATATTCTGATTATAATCCAGTGACCGAAAGCTGTTTCTTGTGTGAGTATGAAAATACTCATATCAGGTCTAGGGGTGTCAGCAGACCATAACAAGTAAATATTTTATACTAATTAGAGAATGAGGAGTTAAACTCTCCATCTGTTGAGACCATGTACTGCACGCAACCTGGAACTTGCCCCAGCACAAGGTCACTGGAGATAGATGAGAAATTTGGCAAGAGCCTGGATTCAAACTCCCTGCTTCTGCACCACAGTGAATTTCATCTGCATTAAACCACTTGTGAGTGTTCAGATCCCATCTCTGCTAAGTGTAAAGAAGATCCCATCTCCCTAGCCTAAGTGTAAAGAAGAATTAGGAGTGGTGCAGTTATAAACTCACAGGCACACAGGTTTTGTAATCTTCGATAATGGCAGTGGTACGTAAGGCAAAATGACAACATTTCACAGAATTGCAAAATGCTTTGGGTTGGAAATTACCTGAAAGACAGTCTAGTCCAATCCATTTCTGGCAGCTACAGATGGCATCCTCTGACACTTACCTTTCCAATCATGCTTCCCATTCCATTTCATTTTTTCCAAACTTGAACCAACTATATCAAGTGTCTGGTCTAAGGAGGATTCAATAAAGATGGTTTAAATAGGCTTCCTGGAGGCAAGAAAACACCCTCCACATCATAAGACGAAAGGTTGGGTTTTGAATGGAGAAATAATAGTTTACCCTTCTGAAAAAAAGACCAGTTAGTATTTGAACACTAAATCGTTGCTCTCAGCATGGGTTTTTATTTCATCTTCTCCATCACAAATCTCGTGCTTTAGAGGCCTTAATCATTTGAGTTTGACAGCATTCCCAATTACCTGGTCTTATCTTTGCTTTACCCCCTGGGAACTAAGGCCCAAATAAGTTAAAGCTAAAACTGTCAAAAGCATTCACTAATGTGGGGCACTTAATTTAAGAGCATTAAGCCATCATCCTCCTGAACGCTTAGCATTTCATAGGATCTTGTATGTTCAAAGCACAACTTCAAGTGATTTCAGCCCCAGTTGTGTGCTCAAGGCTTCCACAGATCTGTTCCTGGATATTTCATGCTGAGCACACAGAAATATAAAACTAACTCACAGTTAGTGGCCAACTGTGAAAGAGCCGACTTTTTGCTCTTGGCTCTGTTTGAATTCGCTTTGCTTTTAAAAAGGACTAAACCAGACCATCATGCACTACACAAACCTGATTCATTTTTAAAGCACAGTTAATCTTGTCGACTAACTACTAGTGGAAAGAAGGACTGTGGGAGGCCTAAAAAGTATTAGTGAGGTTTGGATTTGTTTGTCTATTTGTTTTAGAGGGATAAGGAGATCTGTGCAAAAGCAAAGGGCTCAAAAATGTCAGCAGAATTTTGTCAGTGAGGTGAAGAATAAGGTATGAAAAACCAAGAGTGTGGGGGAATCTGGGTGATCTCTGTAACTTCTCTCATGAACCTTCAATCCTCCATTCCAGCTGATCTGATCTCTGATAGTGTCTTGTCCCCAAAGACTGACTTACCTGCCTGTGTCCTCCAGGCTACTTCTGCAGCAGAAAGTGACCCCATAGCAGAGGGCCAGGACAGACCCTCTCACGGGATGTGAAAAAGAATGTGGGAAGAAAAGACAAATGCCACTGGTGGAGCAATCAGAAACATATAGCACTGCTTTATGCTCCCTTAGCAGCAGCAGCAGAAACCTGGTTGTGTGTGAGGCTGTGCAGGCAAGAGGCAGCCTGGCTGCTCAACAGCAAGTGCTGCTATGACAGATGGTCCACACTGCCTTGGAGAAGAGACAGAAATTATGTAGTCAACAAAGCTAAAGACCCTTCACAGGGTCCCAATATAGCCTTTCCAAGGGACATTTCATTTTAATTTTTCCGCTATAGGTAACCATGTACTTTGTGCCCGGTATTGACCTTGTCTCCAGATGCATATCCAGAATGGAAGACAGGTGGGTAAAAGTGCATAAAAGAGCCTTTCAGACATTTCCTCATCCCCAGCCACTTGATTTTGCAGTGAAATATACTTTTTTATGTAAATTATTTTGTATGCATAGACACCAAACACATTAACAAATATTAGAAATCTCACAAAGCCTCAAAGAATGCCATTATCCCAGAGCCTGAGAAAATAAATGGACAGCCAATCTGCTCTGCAGGATCTTTCCATCCATCTCTGACTAAAATTCAGAAAAATCTGTAATGCCCTTCACCCTGGTTTCAAACTAATAACACTTGCATACTAAAGACTCCCATTAAACTTAACAGTTGTCTTGATCCTGTAGAGTGCGCAGGAAAGGGGCATAACAGAAGAAAGATTATTTTTTGTGTACTTTGTAGTGAAAGTAACGCCATATGTCACAAATACTCAATAACCCTGATAGAAAATGTCCGCTACCTGCAAAGAAACGTGCAAGAAGAGACTTTAGAAGCCCCAAATTTATTTATATCTACTGATTCAGCTATATTTTCACTTCTGTGCTTTGAGAAAAGCAGGACTGTCTAAAAACACGAGCAGACCATTAAGGAGATAGTACTGCATGAGTCCGCGAGCCCAATTCCTTCATCAGGTTTCTGCTGTTACTGTACATCTGCTATTATTATCTCTTTCTATAGAGTTCTCTACTGTGATGTTTGTTGCTAATTTCATATGCAGCAGAGCTTGGTAGCTTTGTGTACACTGTGCTCTGTCAGGAGGCATTTGGGACCAGAAGATGCTATTGGAGCTTAAGCTCGTTAAACTGCCTATGACATGAATGAGAGCTGCTTGCAGAGAGACACAGGGTGACCTCAATGAATAAAAAATAAAACAACTTTAAAAGAAGGTCTTCCTATAAGAAACTGGATCATTAACTGACTGTGTAACTTGAAATTGTCTTTGGGGACCTGTGTATGCATATATGAAAAGAGAAGAATGCTTAATGCATCTAGCCTTGAAACATCAGTACAAGATCAGGAAACGATTGAACTTTATTATTTCATTTTTTCCCTTTGAGGAAATTCTAGATTTTTAAAATTTTTTTTCAATAGAACAGGAACATTATGTATTATAGAAATCTTCTCCCCATAATATTCACCCACAACAAGTTGCAATAACAAGTTTAAGGGGAAAATGTTCTCATTACAACAATCAACTTTCTTTTCTCTCTTCCACTTTCAGTCATGCTCCTACAACCAAATTTACATCTTCATATATCCTATGTTTTCTCTTTATTTAACTCCCCTCTCCTGTCCTTTGAATAATTTAGAGCTGGTTACCCAAATATACACAGTATGATCACAGGTCTCTTCATAAAGACTGACTAAAATGTCATTTTTAGATGCACAGTTCTACCAATTAGGATCAATTTTTCAAATCAGATTCCAGTATATAATTGTTCCAGAATTTGTTGCACAAACTTATTTTACTAAGAATTGCAGTTAGTTAACACTTCTCAATTCTTACTTGTATTCTCCTTCTAATTATACATTTTTCTGTTCTTATAAGCCCTTAAATCAGAGCCTTATCTATCTTGGCACTATATAAATGCTTAATACTCTCCTTTTCTTGACTATGTAGCAGGACTTTATAGCATTAGTATTCATTTTGACCCCTATTTCCAAAGCCTCATTTTCAGCCAACTTATCCAAACTTGAACTGAGGCAAAATTTCACCTGCCATTTACAGGTAGTTTAAGATGATTTCTTTATAAAGCTCCAGCAGACTGTCCAAGTTGCAGATTCATTTCACATCTCCCTTTTGCTCCTCATAAGCTCCAGCTGTCAGTGAAGGCTCTACATGGATTTGTCGCTCTGCAAACTCAAGCTCCTCGGGACCTCTCTGCCATTGCAGCCCTGGATTGATGTGGGCTGTTGTAGGCTTTGCTGGAACATAATTTGGGGGACACAAAAGTTGAAACAGAAGTCATTTATTTCTTTATATCCCCAGTGTAGCCTCAGCCTATTGCACCTTGTTTCTTAAACTGGCTTTTAATATGATGACACATAACTGAAAATGCAGGAGAGAAAAATTGAATGGAGAAAGGAAACTTTTCCAGAAAGCTTAGGAAGAAGGAGGAAGACTGAAAACAAGGATGATGGTGGAATCAAAACAAAACACCATTTGCACTGAATGTGGGGAGGAAGCAGGGGAAGCTGAGTTGAAGAAGGGAGGGAGAGCAAGACCTCTTGGTAAGAATAAGTGCAACGATAGTCAGAACAGGGCAAGAATCTATAACAGAAGAATAAAACAGATTAGGAAAGTGGAAATCTGTAAATGCCTGGGAGACAAAAACTAGGACTGGAAGCCAGGAGACATAAGAACACAAATAGCTTAGCAAAAAGATGAGAAGGGATGAGAAGCTGCAATACAAGAAGACAGTCTGGAGAAAAGGGAAAGACCCAATATGAGAGCCTTGGAGGAAACAGTGATCAGAGACCTCGTGATACAATACAGAAGTTTCTGTTCTCACCAGTTCTCTGCTATCTGCAGCACAGCACAGAAGCTTTGCCCTGCAGGGACACAGCACCCTGCCCTCCTTGAGCACAGGTCCAGTGATAACAGTTTGTCACATTCCATTAGACACTTTGTTAGTTCAAGTGGGAGAAGTCTCTGCAGAGGATGAAGAAACACTCATCCCTGCTGGTGACCCCAGCAGGTGTAGATATAATGCCATATGCTCTAATGACTTGAGTGCTTATCTTTTAAAAGCCATGTACAGCTTATACAAAATGAAACTATGCATTTTTAAAATACTGCAGAACTAAATTCTTATAGATTACAAATTCATTAGCCATTGTTATATACAATATTTTCATTCTTCTTCTCCAATATTGAAGGCGTATATTACTTTTTTAAAAGATCCTTCCTCTCTTGCTGTACTGGACTAATATTTTGGGAACAGATGATATGCATCTCCCAAAGAAGACCCCCATATATAACAGCTGCCTCATTTGTTGCAGAATGGTAAAAGAGCCTGACAGGAACATATGAAGTGTTTCTCCTGGGGAATTACATCTGCCACAGACTGTATGGGCCCACACGGAACAAGAGCTACTCTGTAGCAGAAGGGCAACATATATCCTCTCATATTTTTCAGTCAACATCTTTCCAATGACAGTCATAACATGGTCAATATTTTTGCTGGTGTACTTCTGCAAAATCCTGATAGAAAATCTGTAAGGTAGTGAGGAAGCAGACTGCAAATTAATACATTAATGAGTATTAAAAGTTTTCAAAAAGAGCTCTCAGTTTAATTAGGATTCAACTTTCTAATGATATAAAATCAAAGCAAACCATTACTACTTTGACCTTATATTCTATCAGTTTACACAGACAATTGAAAGTACCTCTTAGTCCATTTGCCAAACTTTCTCCAAGTTCTAAAGAAATCCCTCAGAGTGAATATGGTCTAAACCCCACATTTTACATATTTAATTGGAAATTTTTGGGGATTTCAATAGAATGACTGCAGCAAACAGCAACTGACATCAAAGAAATACAAGTCCTTTTTGTCAAAGCTCAGGTGAAACCTGGACTGTTCATTCTTCTAGCCCCTGCCTCTGCCTTCTGTGACAGGGACAGTGTGACTGGAGGACTTGTTGGTGAAGAGTGACGTAAAAAAGACATTGAGTATCTCAGTCTTCTACATATCCTGGGCAACCAGGTCTCATGTTTCCTTCTGAAGAGGTCCAGTATTTTCTCTAGTTTTCCTTTTATCACAAATGTACCTGTAGAAGCTTTTCTTGCTGTCCTTCATGTCCCTGGCCAGTTTTAATTCTATCAGGTTTTTAGCTCTCCTAACCATTTTTCAAGGCTGAAGACTTCACTATGTCTCTGGGCAACTAGTGCCAGTGTGCTTAGTCACTCTCACAGTAAAAGAAAAAGCTCTTTCTTATGTTTAAATGGAATTTCCTGTAATTCAAACTGTACATGTTTCCTCTGGTTCTCTCACTGGATACCACTGGAAAGAATTTGGCTTTGTCTTCATTACTCCCTCCATCAGGTGTTTATACACATATATGTATCATAGTGCCTGTGAGAACATGGTGGGAGAGAGGGAGTAAAACCTGTGAGAGAATGAGCATGAATGAGAGAAATAAGTTTTATTTAAATTTCACCTGGCCTCACGTATGGTCTTACATTGATTTTTATTACATTAAATAATAGCCTAAATGTTAATAGCCTAAATGTTCTGCTAAACAGCAGCTTAGATTTTTTCAGCCAAAGAAAATAAGTAGGTATGAATGTGAAAGATGTATACCAAACGCTGAACAGCATAAAGAGAAAACATCCATGAACAATGTGACATATTCAAGTCAAACTGCAATCAGTTAGTCACTGCTGACGCAGAAAATGAATACAGGTAGTAAAATGTTGATGAACAACTTCCAGTATTTGTGTGGGCAGCCACAGACAGACACACAAACAAGTTCAATAATACACATTCCTTTTGAAGCTTATTTTTTTCACTTAAGCTTTTATATTCAAAAAGTACAAAGGACTTGCTTTAAACACAGTAGAAACTGCTGTAAGAAATCTGGACTTTCCTGAGCCATAGATTAAATACTTATAGTTGTACTCAAATAAGTGATCCGTACAATTCAGCAGAAATGTAGATTTCAGATCTCACTATGTACCTATAATAGTCTTTCCTTTGCCTATGATTCAAGGACAAAACCACTCTGCTGCAGCAGTGACTTGCCACTATATATGCAAGTGACAGCTAGAAACTGTGACAAAATCCATTTACACAGATATAAGTTAAAGTAAACACGCCACTGTTCAATCTAAATTCAGATAATTTTCATCACTATTCATAACAGAGAGGAAAGAATTCTGAAAGTTTTTTAATACATCATTTAAAAATGAATATTCACAACATAAAGACATAATAAAAGACCTAGAGTTGATAGTTTAGAGAGGATATTTTCAAGTGCTGTAATAGTGTATTAGATTATTTGACCCTTTTTTTCACCCATGCCTTGTATCATCTGAATTATAATAATGCGATTACAAATACGACCATGTACCTAACTGGCTTACTCTGACCTTGTAAAACCACTAAAGCCGTTTGCAGCGTTCAAATACAGCACCACATGGCATTATCAAGGCTGCAAACTAAAAGGGAAATAAATGGAAACCTAAGACTTTGTCATCAGGCTACCTGACTTGCATTCCTTAGCCAAACAAAATAAAACTATTCTGTCAAGCAGAACCAGTATTATTGCTACAGTCTTCCATCTCGAATCTATTGATTTGGCTGATTTTCTCTGAAAAGTCTAGAAGCCATATAAATGCAACTTTTTGCATATAATTACTTGTCAATATTTCTTTCAAGAAAAAAATATTTATGATATCAAATGCTTAAATGTTTTCAGATGATGAAAACATAATAAGTGCTCTTATAAGTATCTCTTTAAAACCCCGGAAAGGCTTTGCAAACAGGTCATGATCTCAAGGCCCACAAGTCTCCAGGGCTTCACAGATGTCCACTGCACATCAAAACTTGATCTTGCTGAGAAAGTTAAATTATCTGAATGCTATTAATGGACAAATCAGACTTTTGTTGCCACAAGGTTTTACACTGATAGTCATGTAAGAATTTGAACCGTTTTAAGCACAATTACAGTTATTACATTGGTTAGTATACATTGAATCATGTATACATTAAAGCAAATCCCAATGTAATTGACCTACTACAGGTCCAAAAATTTGTAAACACATCAATTCAAGAAAGTTTATTTTTGCAACTCTACCCATTCTATCCATTAATTTTTGAAAAAAAAATCTTTTCCATTTCTAAAATTTTTTTCATAAAGATATACTTAACACTGAATTTACTGTGATATGTATGTCCACATTCTGCTTTTGCCATGGAATAATTACAGCTCTCAACATTTGATTTTGTTAAAAAAATATTCTGGAATTTTAAAATTATAGGGCACCAGCATTTTCAGTGGAGAACATTCTATCTTCTTCAAAATTTACAAAAGACTGAAATATTGTTGAACACCATGGCTTTTGAGTTCCTTGGCCGAATAGAGATTCTTCCCCTAGAGCGATTTTGCCATTTCTCTTCAGCTAATGAAGAAACAATTAAGGATGCTTTCAAGCAAATAAAAATGACAGTGGTCAGTTTAGTCGATTTCTAGACAGCTAGATGAGATTGCCTGTCATGTCAACCTGTGTGCCACCACAGCTACACATGGAGACCATAAAAAAAAAAATCAGCCTAATCAAAAAATTTACAGAAATATAAATTTTATGAACAGTTTAAGGAACAGCTCAGGCAAAAAAACTCTAATTCTAAATATGCTCCATTTTCCTACTTACCTTCATATCAGCTATAAAAAGGGATTACTCTGGTACTCCCAAAGTCACTGAGACTCTCAGGACAGGACAGACAGTCTGTTCCGTCATGTGCTTGTTTGCTCATGTCCCTCAGCCATATCATGAGATGCTCAGGGTGCCCAACCTGGGGATTAACACCAGGAGTGTGGCTGTGCAGAGACTGCAGTACAGAAAGGTGGGAAGCCAGCAACAAGACACACAAAAAGGCATGCAGGTAATGATGTGCACTTCTGCTCCCATTGCCAGACACAAAACTGACACTCCTGAATCATCACAACAGGGTCCTATAGAAAAGAAATACTGTAAAAGCACAAGAGTGAAAGGCACTGGCCTAATCTCTCTGCCTTTTATCTTTCCCCTCCCTGCTGGAAGCCACAGGGGTGAAGAAAATTCAAACAGACTGTCTGTGTGTCAAACAGAAGTGTCTACATGGCTTTTCCATATTGAGGTACAATGCAGATTAAAAAAACGCAAATTAAACCAAACCAAGCTACACCAAGCTACACCAAACCAAACCAAACCAAACCAAACCAAACCAAACCAAACCACAACAAACAACAAATTTAAACCACAAAGCCAAAAAGTATTCAATGAAAGATTATGTTGAATAATTTTTCTTTGTTTCCTTTTTCATGACATCATGAGAAAGAAACTTTTGTCCTTTAACAGACAGTTTGATACAGGTTTGTTTCAAAAAGCAGTTAAGGGAACAACCCATATTAAAATGGCCACAAGTATTTTATTTTTAACTAAAACAGATGCATAGTTTAATAATTGTACTACAGCATAATTTTTCTCACTACAAATATTTTAGTTCCCTATTTTGCCTGTAACAATGGAGTCAGAGATTAAATGCAGGATAAGATCCAAACTTCCAATTTAAATACAGCCATAAAAAAAATATTGCAAAAATCACATTTTAAGGCAAAGGATTAATTTTGCTCAATGAGAGTGAGAATAAGCAGATGTTTCAAATTAACAATAGTTCAAAAACTTCTGAAATTCTCAACTCTTAATTTTTACAAGTCTTCTAAAGGAAATTCATAGTAACCAAAGTTCCTAAATATTTTTTTCAAGGAAACATTAATAGGGCATGCTGATAGTGTCATACACCCTTAAACTTCACCTCCAAGATGGGTAAACTAGAACTATATAAATAAGGGATTTTTTAAGATCAGCGACAAAAAAAAAAAAAGTAAAGAGTTTGTGTACGATTGATAAATTAACTTGAATCCAACACAACCTGTTTTCTAGCCTTCTGTTAGTGAAATTGAAAAAATACTTTCTGGTCACCCTGAATTAAGAAAAAGAGATAAAGAATTATTAAGATGGCAAACTCAGGGAAGATGGTTGCAAAAATCAGTGGCTGTTATGTCCAGCCAGGTCATTGTAGAAATAAAAAATAATTATAATAACTCACAACGCAAGAAGAGCCCCTAGCTGGTGGACTGCTACGGCAATAAGCTCTTAACTTTATCACTGGCAGAGTTTTACTTGGAGCTGTCCTTCCTGTATCCCATGTACGTGTGTTTCCTACCACTCTTTGTGAAGAGGAAAAGAAAACATACCACCATTACTGTCATTTAGTGAAACCGGCCTGAAACTGGGGTTCAGTTTCTCTAGTCTTTAATGAAATTCCACCAAAGGGATGGTTTTTTATCATTGAACTATAAAAATGAGAGGAAGAGGTGAAAACAAAGAAGGAAGACATGCACTCACCACTCAGTTGATGCTTTGTCTTGGTGGGCAGATTCCATTATTTCCCTTATCATCACATTATGTGATAAACTTTTCTGTATACTTTCTATGCAAAGTCATCTTGTGGGACTGGTGACTTAGGGACAATATTTTTTTTTTCCTCATAACACAAAAACTACTTTTTTCAACAAAACACAAGACCTATTCTAGAGAACTTGCTTGCAAGAGACCAGGTTCGTAAAATTTTTCATTTGCTTTCTGAGAAGCACCTGGAATGGTTAGATTGTGGAAATGTATTGTGAATGACTGAAACCCTTAAGCTTTAAAAATTATATCTAGTTAGTTGTTTTTTTTAACTGAAATTCAGTGCTATGTTTTTTCATCTGAGCAGAATTTAATTCAGGGTAAAACTTATCTCCTTCAAAAGTTCCGTTCACCTTCTGCTTTCAACAGGGAGCTACAAGGAAGCGGGAGGAAAGATTAGTACAGATTTCAATTAATTTATTTCCTGGAAGTGGTAGTGTCATTTGGGATACATTTTTAAGGCAGCGGAATTTTTGGGCTTTAGCAGAGCTGAGAGTAGAGTGGTGGCTGCACAGACATTTCTACCACCCCAAAGGTCATTTGCAAACTGCAGTAACTCTAAAATGTCAACTAACTGATGATGGATGGATGCAAGTACTCCTAATCTTTGGCATCTGGATTCTGAACTCTGTAAATTGCTACCTGGCTATAAAATGAAGGAAGTTCTGTGTCACAATGTGCATAAAGGAGTTACTGAAAAAATACAAGTGCTGCATCTTGCCTGTACTAATTGCTGATGTGGGCTAAAGAACTGCTACAAGCTGAGCTTCTGTGTCTTTTGTTTCTTAACACAGGAAATTCAGAAGGGAAGGAGAGATATTGTTCCAGTTTGGTTTGGAAAACAAAATTATCTGTAGAAATAGAACAGAACATTTTATACATCCTGTCATTTACCCCTGTGTGGGGGAAAATGATGTGTTTAGTGTTTGCATACTAAGAAAACAGCTACCTGTTTTCAACTAACAATTATCTGATCAGTTGAGTCAAACTCAAGTTTGAAAATGGTTTTTATAATGCATATATGCAAACTCATGAAAAATTCCCATAGATAAATAATTTGCAAAATTCATACTCCTTCTTTTTCAGTCAAAACCCCTATAGAATAGAGTGAAAATTAAATCAGTGGAGTTCCACAGAAGTGGTATGAATTTCTGATCATGGGAGAATCTACAGCATTTAAAGATAATTTGAGGTGTCTGGAATACACAAATATATCCAGGGGGTCTCAGCTTATTGGGCCTTTAGAATAAAGTCTCTCCCTGACTTCAGTTTTAGTTACTTTATCTTAATGTGAAACAACCCACGTTCAGCACTAATAAATTAGTGTTTTCGCAGGTTACAATGATTATAAATGTATTCTATTGTGTAGGCAAGGAGTGAGTACAATTAGCAGAATCCCAGGGGACCTCAGAACCAGCATATAAATCTCTGCACATTCTTAAAGTGACAGTACTTTGGCGCTCACTGCTAAGAGGACTCTAAGGAAAGCTGGAGCCTGCAAGTCTCTGTACTGAAGGAGCACCAAGAGGAAGCTGAGCAAGTTTGCTTTGTTTGAATTGGATTGCCAATTCTACACGCAGAAATATGGCCCACAGCTGTTGTTAAAATATGATTTCATAGAGAAATTGAATTCAAGAAGTGTTATTTTGTTAAAGAAAAGGAAACGGAGTACTCTGTAAGCCTAAGTAGCATTTCTCCAAAACGTTTTTCTTTAAAAGTACCTTGTTGCAAATGTTTCATACACAGCAAAATACCATTTTCCAGTCATGCTTCAGCATCAGGGCCCTGACCCAAAACCAAAGTAATGTTGAGGCTTTTTAGGGTAAAATATTATATTACCATCTCTCATAGTGTATCAATCAAACCGTGGCCTTTCAAATCAATGCCCACAACCTCTGAGACAATTTAATTAACACCAATAACCCGCAAGGAAACATAGGACTATCATTTAGTTTCACAAGTCATGCAAATCTGATATACATCCAAATTCAAGCAAAATCAAGGAGCAAGGAGGTTTACTCATCCCATGACTGAGACTTCTTACTCTTCTCCAGTTTTCAAATTGGCTATTTCAGGGAGGGTTTAAGATTCAAATTTATGGAAGCCAGAAGGAACAAAGGTTTAGAACCATTGCATAGATAAAGAAAATTAGTTTAAAATTCACTATTACAGCTCTTATACGAAAAGAAAAAAAGAAAAGGCAACTGCAGTAACAATAGAGCAGGCAGCTGAATTCTATCCCTATTTACACTTTTAAAATGGAGGAACTGAAACAAAGGTCAGAGACTGCTTTATCATAGGTCAAGTTATCCCCAGCTGAAAGCTTTGGTACAGAACAATCACTGAAATGATCAGTCCTCAGAAGTGTCAAGTTATACTTACGGAAAAACATTTGCAGAATTGGGATCTAAAACATCTGTGTCTGAAGTAATTCAAGGAACATTAGTCACACTAATCTTTTTCAGATTTCATTTGCACTTGAAGAGATATATCAAAAGTATTCAACCAACAACAAGCCAGTTGTTCTGAAATGTACTCTTTGAATAAAACTGCACTAAATATCACTAAAGCAAATCCTACACAGGGCAGATTGTTATAGGATTCGTGTTTCCCCTGAAAATTCTCCTCTACAAATTATCTAGATAACTTATTCAGCATTAAAAACCACTAGAAACATCTGCTTCAGTGTCATCATCTTGACCTTCTCATGAAAATTTACCCAAATTTTTAAAACACAACAGCAAGGATTGTCTATTGAAGAACCTGAATCATTTCTTTGGGCCACATTAGGAGTGTTACCAGTGGGTCAAGGGAGTTTATCTTTGCCTTTTACTCAGCACTGGTGAGATACACTTGGAGTGCTGTGACCAGTTCCGGGCACCCCAGTACAAAAGAGATACAGAGAGACTGCAGGGTCCAGGAAAGGGCCCAGAGACCTGGGGCTGTTCAACATGGAGAAGAGTAGGCTCGGGGGAGTTCTATCAATGTATATGAATTTCTGAAGGGAGGGTGTGCAGAAGACAAAGATTCTGTGCGATATCCAGCGACAGAACCAGAGACAATGACAACAAACTGAGACGTGGGAGGTTCTGTCTGAACATCCCTTTTTTACTATGAGGGTGATTTACTATGAGGATGATGGCAAAAACCCTGCATAAAGCAGTATGGGAGGCAGCGGTAGGAACTGCAGTCAGTTCTCTTCCAGGGAAGTGTCCTGTGTGACAGGATCATATCACTTCTTGTTGACTTTACCTCCTGCTCTTCAAATGCTATAGTTCATTCCATAAAATGGGGCCAGCACGCCAAAACTAACATAGGCTTGAACCTAGAATACATGGATCTAATTTCAAATCAGGGCTGAACCATGACAAGTAAAGGTTGGGATTCTTCCATCAGTAACAGTTTTACCTGCAGTGAATGATGAACCACTTGCCTCCAATCATCAAATATTTGAAAGACTGCTGTACTTCCTGCTCTGGGCATCGCTACTGTGATCTGCTATATTGCTTATATTATATTTTCCAGATAAAGCCCCTTTAGGGACTTTGGAGGGCTGCCTTTCCTGGGAACCTCGAGGAGGAGACAACTGCCAAGATTCTCCACTCTGCCAATAAGGATGGCAATTTCGCATGCTTGACTGTAGGATTTTAGCCTTTTATAAGTCTTCTAGAGAAAGTCTTCTTGTAAGTATGATATTTGGGTAAGTCTGTCTGTTCATCTTATCTAGAATGCCTGACATCAACTCTAATCTCAGTGTACACACCTGTTTCTGGAAGGCACAGCATGTAGTTATAGCAACCTGGTCTGATAACAACACAGTCAGACATACAGTATTTCCCTATTTGCCATTCAGCAAAACATTTTCTTTTCCACCTGTTTGGTTTCGTACTGGAAAAATCATCCAGAAAGTTTGTGTAGTCTCCATCCTAGGCAGTTTTAAAGGGCTGACTAGACAAATCACTGAGCAATTTCTGATCTCAAACCTGCTGCTGCTTGGAGTGGGAGGTTGAACTGCAGATATTTTGAGGACTCTTTGTCTCATTTTTTCTATGACTCTATGTCAGGTTTTCTGTTTTATCTAAATTTTGCCACAAGTTTTGCCAGTGCTTCTACAAAGGCTGTAACAAGAAGTTAAAATCTGACTGTTCTGGTGTTGGACGCATCATCAGGTTATCTGACTCTAAGTATAATTTTATGCTGGTAGAAAATGTCTGCTAACGTGGTCCTTTATTTTTGTTTCTGATTGACTGGGGTTTTTTACCTGGTTGGACAGATAAACTCAAGACAAATTAAGCAATGGATTTTGCCTGTACAAGCAAACACTACCATGGGCACTCACTAAAATATCAAAATATCATTTGCATTTTGAGTTGTGCAAGTGATCGTCTGCGTTACTCAAAACAGCTCCTGCTTCCTTCATTAGATGGCAGAGACGTGGAAAAGAAAAGCTGCCAGATTGATTTCAAGCTTCTTATGATTCTGCTGAGAGAGACAGAAAAATAAACTGGGAATTATCACATTAAAAAAATTCTCTTACTTTCAGTTTGTCTGAGAAAATTAGCCCAGGTGAAATTTTCTGGAAAATAATGAAATGAAAGATCTCTTCCAATACATGTCAGAGCTCTTAGCTACTTTCAGCACTGTATATGCTATATCCTTCTGTAAAAATGTGCTTTTCCCACATAAACATGCTGTATGGTTCTGTAACAATGAAGTTGGCCTCAAGAGTTTCTATGCCTTGCCTTTTCACTTGATTAATTGCATCCAAATCTGACAGTTGGCATAGAGACTGGGGAGCCTCAGTCAAGAGCTTTCTTAGCTGCATTTCAAAAGCCTTTTTCATGTCTTGCAAGAACAAGACATTAACTGGACCTGCTACTGAGAAGTAAATTATGCTAACAGAAAACATGTTTTAAAGCACAGTTTAGCATAAAACCCTAACCCTCTGACAAGCATGCTGATGGAGTGTCCCTTACCAGGTTAATATGACTTTATTCTGCTATCAGTTATTCAGGATGGTGAGCATCCTTTATGTGAGAGAGAAGTGGGAATTAATGGATATTGGGAGGGGTGATGAGCCAGCTGGGAGCCTGAGCAGTGATGGGGGGGAGAGGGACAGGGGCAGCTGGAGGGGAGGGCACAGGGCTCTTTCTGGATCTAGTAAAGATGACCTAACCACAAATGGCTTCATAAAATAGCTTAAGACAGAATAAAGAAAGGCAGGCAGATATTGCAAGTAATATCTGATATCCCTTCAGATGGCTGGAATCCCATGGTGGTGCTGCACTGATGGATGGGGTCTGCACAGCAAGTTATGGGAAAGTCCATCTAGGTTTTGTCTCTGTCACCTCACCCCCGTCTGCCTTGTGCAGAAAATGGGCAAAGCTCGTCAGTGTTGCACTATTCCCAGCTGTTCCTCTCAAAAATACAAGACAATGAGCACAAACTGAATTACAGGAAGTTACAGTCAAACACAGTAAAAAACATGTTTTGCCATGAGTACAGGCAAAGCCCGGAACACGGTGTACAGAAGGGCTGTTGAGCCCCCATGCTTGGAGATACTTGAAACCCTGCTGGCTCTATGCAGTCTGCGCTGGCTGAGCATGCTTTGGGCAGGGCAGTTGGACCAGACCATGTCCAGAGGTCACTTCCCACCTCCCCCATGCACTGATTCCACGAACCAGAGTAAAACACATTTTGTAGCCTTCACAATCTAAGCCATTATTAAGACCAAGTTTCTAGACAGAAGCCAAATCTTTTCTACTCCAGCTAGTATGTTACCCAGAACATTAAAAAAATGAAAAGAATGTAGGATGTGTCTGAATCAAATTATTCAAAAGCTGAGAAATGTAAATTATGCGACTGCCTTAGCAAACTTTTTTTGACACTTTCTTGAAAGATGATTTCTAAAAAGTTCCTGACTATCCTTACCCAATCTTTTTAACTCTTTAATCAGCATTAGTCATTAGATCTGTCAGCTCTTCTAATGAAACAGTGAATACAAAACCACCCATCTTCTTGCGGCCATGTATTTTGATGCAAAAAGGAGATGGTTCAAGATTAAACTTTATTTTTCTCATTTTTACAGCTAGTGAACAAGCAATGAGATTCTAGTCACTATTAGCTTTGCGATAGGTTAGAAATACTTCTGTCTTTAAGATGCAGAAAAAATCTTCATATCAATTTATATATTCAAAGCACATCTCCAAGTAACTCTGCCTGCAGCTGTGATTGCTCAGCAATTATTTAAAAGAAGCTTCAGGTATCACAAGTTGGATCCCTTGACAATGCACTTTCAGTGTCCAGATCTGAAGATTTCTGCTTAAGTAATTTGCCCTTTCTCATGTACTAACTTTGTGGTAGAGGCAGGGAGAGAAAGCAATCTCCCAAGCTTACATTTATCTTTTTTAACCTTTCTAGTCTTTACTATGTCTAGTGTCACCCATATTCTCTTCATAACACTCAGCTTCCTTATCTAATGAGGCAAGGAAGGACCCAGGTACCTCCGCTATGCAACCTTAATTCACCCAAGAGCGCACTGGACAGATGGACCCTGAGTAGTAACAGACACATGCTGTCTTTTGGAAAAACTGTGACCACTGAATAGAGATTACTCAGTACACAGTCTGACAGCTAAAACATATTTATGCTAACAAATCTGAGTTTCCTGAGTAGTCATTACAACCCCAGCCAATACTGAATACTTCCTTCCAGCACTGGGTGAGTGTATGGAGAAATCCCCTGTGCTCCTTAAAATTTAAAACCAGCATGAGAGGGAAGTATCATATAGAAACAAGCTAAGTTCATGTTCCCTAAATCAGAAAGGGTTTTAAATCTTCTACATCCACCTTTTAAACCAATATACAGCTGTAACCAAAACACTTGTCCACATGGAGCAACCATAAGATGGGAAAAAACTGCACTCCTTGCTAAAGCCACAGAGAAATGGCAAGGCACCAACTCATGAGCAGCTCATTTGTAGCTATACACCATTTTTTTCAGGACATCAGCCCTACTTATCTGTTTTGGTTCTTCTCCTATCTGTGTTATTTTTTGTGGCTAGTGTTCTTATACATGAATGAATATTCGGTGCAGTTTAATCTGTTATTGGGCACTTCGAAACTGTCATGATCTCCACTACACCCTGCAGGAATTTTGACTTGGAGTTCAGAATGGTCTGAATTTTATTGCGAGCAATTCCCCGATGTGGAGCCCAGATGAGATCAACCTCTCAACCATAACTTACAGACACCAGCTTTCTTCCCAGTCAGAGAAAAAGGAAAAGTGAGGACACGTGAGGAAAACCAACATAGTGACACCAAGGTCAGTGAAAAAAGGAGAGGCAGGAGGTGCTCCAAAGGCCGGAGCTGAGATTCTCCTGCAAGCTGTGGTGAGGACTATGACACAACAAACTGTTCCCTATAATTCATGAGGTGCAGGGGAGGTGCAGAGATCCATGTGCAGCCCGTGAAGAAGAGTACTCATGCTGGAGAGTGTGGATACTGAAAAGCTGTAATCCAGTGAGGAACTCAAACAGAGAGAGATGACCCTTGCTTTTAGAGACAGAGGAAGAGAGCCTTCACTTCCAAACCAGAACAGCTCATCCATAAAAGACTAAACCCCATGAACTAAAATGACCCTCGCTAGGCAGCTGTGGGAAGACTGCTTGGCCTGTGGAAGGGACTCACGTTGCAGCAGGTTTAGGCAGGGCTGTTGCTTGTGAAAGTTAAAACCACGCTAGAAAAGTTCACAGAGAACTGTCTCCCATGGGAAAGATCCCACGGCACAGCAGAAGAAATTCTTTTCCTTAAGCTAAAGAAAAACTTTTAAGAAGTTAAATACTGACCAAAACCCCATGTTTTGTTTCCTTGCACGGTCGGTGGAAAGAGGGAGGGACTGGAAAAAAAAGGTGTTCTGAAGATTTGCTTTGGTTCTCATTACCCTTTTTACTTTTAATTCTGTTAATAGTAAATCTTCTTTATACTGTTTAAGTTTTGAAACTGTTTTGCCTTAAAGTGGTTTTTTTTCAATAATCCTTATCTCAACCCATGAAAATGAAGTTTTCAATTCCCCCTCCACTGCTCAGCTATAGCAGAGGAAAATAAGTAGATGGTTTCTTCGTGAGTGCCTGGCACTTAGCCAGCGTCAAACCATGACAACAGAGAAGGAGAAAAGACAAAAAAAAATGTGGGGGAGATATGCTAACAAATGTGGGTGAGACAATGTACCCCTGTATAAGTTCCATTACACTGGAAGAAAGATTGTTGAAAAAAAACATGCCATAATAATCCCCACTTAAGATGAGGTCCCTAGCAGCCAAATTCCATGTATATTTATAAGAACAGTTTGTGATGATAGTTAGATTTCCCAAGGATATTCTAGTGAAAAAAAAAAAGGCTGCATGCACACAGAGTGCAAGCAAAAAGAACTGCAATGCTCAGTTGTTCTGTTCTCCTTGCTGTACTGGAGCAGTATTTATTTTAAACTCTGTTTGACTTGATCACACTTCCTCATTGAAAATATCTCTATTACTTGTTGCATGTGTGACTCAATCATTATTTATGGTTTCAGTTTAAAAGTCTTCCTTTGACTTAACCAGCGAATTATCTATTTTTAAGTTTTGTAAAAATCTTTGATCTAGATACAAAAAGAATATTACTTTCTTTTTTTTAAAAAAAAAAAGTTTATATCATTTAAATTGTATTGCCAGCATTTTCTTATTCATTCAAGAATCCTGTGGGCCAGAATCACATCTGACCTACGAAGTTCTACATTAATTGGCTTAATTTTTAAATAAAATGGCTCAGCATAATTTCTAAAGATTGTAGAGGACTGGTGGGAGCAAATTTCTGATAGAGTCAATTTCACAGGAACAAAGTGAGTCCTTGTTAAACTAGCAGACCAATAGAAAAAGACTGTTTCGAAAGAAGCAAAACTGAGTTCCTGTTTGCAGCCAGGAGTAAAACTAGAATAACTTTCCCTCAATGAGGAAGAAAAGGATCAATAGCTGAGTAATTCTGAGTAAAGGAGGAAGAAAAGAAACTTGATATGCTCAAGCTCCATGGTACTTTTTATGACAAAGTTCATTGTAAATAGTTTGTTACCTTTTAGCTCACTGCCAGTGACTTCCAGGAATTCACTCTAGTTCCTTCACAATAAAAGCATGATCCAAACAGCAATAATGAAGCTCCAGACTGAACCAAACACTAACAGAAATCACATTATCAGTCAAGGGTCTCAGTGTTACAGAATCATTTGGGTTGGAAAAGACCTCTAAGATCACCAAGTCCAACCATTAACCCAACACTGCCAAGTCCATCACTAAACTATGTCCTAATCTTGAACATTTTTGTTCTTTTGCAGAAGCCATTCTCCTTCCCTCACTTTTGCTTCAAGGCCCTTATTTCTGCCTCTGCAGAAGGGTCTTTATAGGGCCAACAGCCCTCATTTATACAGGGAAAAGTTATATTTGAGAGTGGAAAATAATTTCTGTGCAGGTAAAGATTTTCAGGAGTGTTTAAATTATTCAGGAACCACAACCCTCTCTAAAAATAACACTTTTTGAAAATGCCCATCTATTCTTTCTTTCCCCTGAACACTGACTATGTCTGCAGTTGGCTGTAAAGAACCAAGACTAGTAATGGGTGGTTCAATGTTTCTTGAAGATGAAAGACTCATCTGATGAAACATGAAATAGTTGAAGTTATCTCAAATCAATGCATACAAAAAATATTTCATTTCACAAAATAGGTTACATTTTTCTGCTGAAGAAGTTATAATTTTTCCCAAGCAATCAGTATATGATTGAACAGAAACAGCCTGAAGTGAGTATTTCATTATAAGGAATTTTTCCCTCAACTATACTCAATAAAACAAAAATTACTCTTGACTTGCTTGTAAAACTAAAACAAATTTGGTCTTTTATACTCCTGTTGTCTTTCAGCTTTAGTACAAACATTCATTCTAGGCAACTAGCTACAGTTGTCTGCTAGCTCATATCTCAAGTTTAAATGCATCAACTGACCAGTCTAAATAAATTTCAGGTATATAAAATTACTATTGTATGTTACTATTCTGTCTCAAAAAGTTTATAATTCCATTAAAGATATAAGAAAAATGGCAACAGTACCCTCTGAGCAACCATTTCAAGTGCTGATGTGCTATAAATTAGCACATCCTTTTCCAGTGATTACTTAGAAATAGTAATCCTCTTTTCCTGTTCCTTATTTAGCATCTTGGAGCAAAACACCAATCACCTAAATTCCATGGATTTTTAGAAATAACTATATAAAACCTCTGAAGGAAGTAAAGGTTTCGCTTCCGTTTCTGGTAGCGAAATGTGTGCATTCACATTCCCATTATAGAACCCTCAGTCACGGAGGTCAATGTGGAAGACACATGCTATCATCTCTGCTGCAAGGCAGCACTGCTTGAATAAACACTTGAGAGCAGTAGATATAACAGCACTGTAGCCATTTATATTCCATACAAATAGGTATATACATACATACATACATACACACATACATACATATAGATAGATAGATAGATAGATAGATAGATATTTATATCAGTTAATTCCCGTGCTAAATATTGAAATAGATGGTAGAAGGTATTGACATGAATATTCTTATGGGAGAAAGTTATTTCCTTTTGTTATATGAAGTATGAAAAGAATGACCCATGTGTTTAAATGATGTTAAATTTGAATGATTTTTAAGTTTTGTTTAACGAACCCCTTTTTTTGTCTCATGTTAATTGTACTGTTAGCAGTATGAATTATT
The DNA here is from genome assembly GCA_013399875.1 of Gymnorhina tibicen. NCBI lineage: Eukaryota > Metazoa > Chordata > Aves > Passeriformes > Artamidae > Gymnorhina > Gymnorhina tibicen. The sequence continues at coordinate 1,240,972 of VXAZ01009303.1, read as the reverse complement.
TTTGGTAATATTTAACTTTATGCAAATCTCAGTAAATGCAGTTTCATATTTAAGCTCCTATGATTTCTTTTTCTTCAGACTACCAGTTAAGATCCGTTAGTTGAGTACTTCCATTACTTTTGGGATCTGTTTTTTAGAGTAAATCTATTGGCATAGAAGGGCATCTGTCTTCTGCTTTAAATCTCATTTACACATATTTGTTCTTCCCACACTTTTCCTTCCCATTCTCTCCTATACAGATGATTACCACTTTCATTTCAAAGGAAAAACAGGGTGGAGGAAAAGAACAGTTCTTAAAAGCTAGGTTGGAAATTAGCTAGCAGCTATTTTCACAGAATTTTTTTCCCAAATCTTTATAAGCACTCCTGCTCTACCTGACAGAAAAAAATAATTGCTTCATAAGACAGGCTTATGAAAATAAAACAGACAAAAATTCAATAAGGTGCTGTGTAGATATCATGGTAAAGGAAATATTAATATAATTTTTCTTTCACAAAAGGATCAATTGTATAAAAGCCTGACACCAAATCAGGGAAATACAGTGCTTGTTCACTGAGGACAGGACAAAGACTAATGGGTTATATTACTAAAGTGTTTGATATTTAGGATACCCCATAGGATACTGAAGTTAAACTGGAGTTTTCATCAATGGACCTCTCTTCCCCTTCCCTCTCCTCCCCTCCACTCTACTCCTTTCCCCTTCTTTCCTCTCCCTTCACCTCCTGTCTCCAAGACAGACTAGTCACGGTTTCATGAAAGGAGTAGGGGACAAAAAGGTTTTTGTGGACCATTCGTTTTTAAACTAAAAAAGCTTTTAGTTTGAAGTTCATCCACTTGCAGTCTCTTTTTTTTTTTTCTAACTTACAGAAGAACCACATATTTAATTCTATGCCTTTAGGACATTATCCCCAGTTTGCTGAAGCGAAACAAACAAGCAGTACTCCTTCAGAAACCCATTACATGCATTTTCCCATCCATGCATGGTGTTGGAGCTAATCAGGGAGTCCCCATGGAACAGTCATGGGAAACTGTTGTGGCCACAGGAGAAGCTCCCAGTTCTTACAGGGAAAGAAAGATTCTCCTGAAAAAAAAAATCAGTGTGTTTCAGAATGGGCTGCACATGAGGGCTTCTCATGTGTGGGGTCTGGGTTAACCTCATTACCTCCTCTGCCCTGCTCCCACCCTCAGCCCCAGCTTCCCAGCTCCTGTTGGGGAGCTACCCCATGCAGCACCCTGACACCCTTTCTTATCCGCTGTCTCACTTACATTGTTACTGAAATAAGGACACAAATATCCAGAATTTTGGGGAACCCTTACAGTTCCCCAGTTCCCATTTGCAAATTCTCCTGGTTTCCTTTTTTTTTCAATCCGATATAATTTCTTTTGATAAAACTTTAAACAAATATAGAAAATTATTGGTATTTTCACAAAAAGGCAGTAGTGGACGGAAGAAGTGATGAGAGCCATAGCATTTTCATGCATTGTTCACTGGTGAAGAGGTAAACACTGATCTGTCACAGTGGCTGCCATCTCCCCAGGAGTAAAGACCTTCTCACTTCCCTCTCAGCTCCACCCAGCTACCTTTTATATTGCTTTTCTCAGTGCAAAGCCCTGCTAGCCATTGTTACCTGCAATCTATGCCACACCCAGAGACAGTGACAGACCACCAAGAGAGCATATTCCATCTGCTGAAAATGGGGCATGGCTCCCAAAAGCCCCGAAGCGGTAAGACATCTGCTACAATAAATGTTTTTCCATAACCAAAAGAAAGTACAAATGTCAATGGAGAAATTTTTCTGGTGCTCACAATGAATACTGTAAATCTTTTCTTCTGATGCCACCAACCACATTTTCAGGTTTAACAGTAAATACTGCATGCCCATTAAAAGAGTAGGTTGAAACTTTTGATAGAGTCTATTGCTTGCTTGGGGAAATGAGTGGTCATGCAGGAGCGACTGGAAGAATGATGGTAGGGTTGGGAATTGCCACAGGGAAATCCCACCCCTGTGTCTTCCACACTTGTTCAGATGTAGCATCTTCAGAAACTTCCTATCCAGAAATCCACCATATGCAATAACAGAGTCACTGAGTGGATGGATGCCACCAGCTGTTTTCAAATGATCATGCTGTAGACACCACGAAGAGGTTTTATGAGAGAAACTCAGAAGTAGACCTGCAAGTTTGTTGCATGCAATGGACACAACTAGAAGTCTACTGAAGTGTAGCATATAATTGTATTATGCTGTCGTGGTTTAGGAATGGTATTCCTCAATTTAGTACTCCCACTAAAACCACAATGCTGCTGCCCCCACCCCTGCAGTCAGACGCGCAAAAGGCAAAGATCATGGGCTGAGAAAAGAACAATTTGCTGGAAACAGAAATGAGATAAGAAAACAAACTCTAAATGGCAACAGTACCAATGACAGAGAGTACAAGAAAAGGAATGATTAATGCAGAAAAACCCCAGATTATAATAGACAATACAGGATGGCTCCCTCCACCTGACTGAACCTCTTCTCCCTGGAAGAGAGTCTCTTTCCCCTGCCTGCAGCAATGATGTGAAGTGGTATAGAATAATAATGTCCTGGCCATGCCCCCTCCCGGCTACTGCAAAAATTAACCCTGCCTGGCTGGAACAAGGACATATGTCTAAAGATCCCACCTATGTACAATTCTAGGCTTTCTATTGTAAATGGAGCCCTTAACACTACCACTTTTGGCACCACAGCAGTTCTGTGGGAAAGTTCAGAGACAATGGGAGAGGCAGGGGGAAGTCACCACATAAACCGACTTAAAAGAATCATATTGAGACTTAATAAGGCACTTGAAATGTTTTTCTGAAGAAGGGACATCAGACAGTTTGAGATGAAACTCGATGCTCTGTGTGCTTCCAGAGTTCATTGCAGCAGCACGAGATCAGTGCCAGCACAAGTGGGAGCAGACCAGCTGCTGCAGTGTCACATGCCAACCAGGCTGGTACACCGCACCCTGCACAGCACAGGTTATTTGCTTAAGGAGCACAACAAGCCGGGTCTTACCTATCACTGGGTACCTCCAGCAAGTGAATGTACATCCCCCTTCATCACTCTGCATGCTGTTTTCACATCCTCCATTTCACAGTAAGTCAAAAGAAAATATTGCCTCCATGTTCCGTGCTCTGATGCTGCACAGGCAGTAACTACAGGTTTGGAAGTCTTCATTCATTTCTGAACTTCTTAATTAAATACTCAGGAGGAGAAAACCTGGTGACCATCACTTCTGGTACAAGAGGTCAAATCAAGTATTAAATGAAAAAATGACAAGGTGTGTAACTGTGTGGGCAGAACAGAATGAGATACAGAATCTTTGACCTCTGCGTTTCTGGTTAAAATCTACACACAGCTTTATTGTCAGTTAGTTATAAAAAGTATCTTGCCATTTGACTCATTTCTGTATGCCAAACTTCTGAAGGAAATTTATTCGTAGTTACATTTGAATCACTGTCTATATGCCTTGACACTTCAAATCAAAACACTAGAGGAATCTAATGATTTTAATTCTAATGATTTAAAAAAAGAATTAAAATTAAGTCCTACCTGGCCTTCTGCATAATTTTTCTGCTGGGAAATCTCTCAGGAGTCATTTCTAAGTCACAGACTTCAAAACCAGATGAAGTTTCTAGCCTGAAAAGTCATCTCCTTGCTCCGACAAACCAATATCTTTTTGGTTATTCCCTTAACATTGCCCAGCCAACCTCGATTTGCTGTTCTTCAGGCTTTGTACTGTTTGTTTTCCCACTGGGGCATTCATTTTCTTAAAAAGCAAAAAAACACCAGTAGCCAACAGTCATAATATCCACAATACAACACAGAAGGTACATATATCACTTCTTTAGACTTGAATAGTCTTAAATTGATTTGCTCTTTTGTCCATAACAGAACAGCTGTGTAGCTCAGTGCAAGCTGAAATCCATCTGAACTTGTATGCAGAGCCAATTTTACAGGGCAGTCATCCAATGTGAAAATGTGAGGCCTCCATACATTAATTTCGCTTTTTCTCCCAGACATAATGTTGTCTCTGAGCTCATGTCTATATTTAGGTGTCTGCATTCAGGATGTCACAGGTGTGTCATCCTCAGTACCAGTCAGAGTTTATTTAAAGTCAGTCCATATACACAAACAGGTTTCAGATACAATACCAGCTAAAGTTCAGCTGAATTAAAACACTTGAAAATATTTAAATCTACTTGGAGATTTGGAAGACAGAAATGCAATACAAACAGCTTCAAGATCTCCAAGTTTTATGTTTGTCACATGTGCTTTTAAGTATAGAGCTGTACTTCACAGAAAAGCAGGAAAAAAAAGGTGTAGGTAGCTCCAAAACATCCAGCAAACATCCACGCTGTATCTCAGAACAGCTTATAGCATATATAAAGCCAATAATAAAGCACAATAGCAGCACCCATGAGGAAAGTGCAACAGTAGAGCCTCATCAGCACCTTATTTTGGTGTCAGTTCTGGGAATTTATCAGAAATCATTTTCAGATAGACTGTGTTGTTCTACTGTAGAAAACTACAACAAAAAAAACATCCTCCCTTAAAAGCATCTCTGCTAATCTTATCAAGATAATATTTCTTCTCAAGTTAAATCTGGTCATCACTTAAACTCTGGACTATACATGTAGGGCAGGCCTGGTTATCTCGCAAGAGCATTAGTGACCATAAATCTCCAAGTTATCCAACCAAAAGCCTGTCCTCTGCTGAAGCCATCCTTCAGTGTCTGTATTTAGCATGGTTCCAGAAACAAAACCAAAGACATGAGTTTATTGGTTGAATGAAGGAAAAACACATAATTGGATTCTACTTCAGCTGTACCTCCTGCGTAGCAGACACCAAACTCAAGTGACAGGGGTGCTCCCCTTCTTTAAGGAGTGACAGTGTTGATGTCCAGTACCAGTTGGTGTCATGTAGACTTTTTGAATTTGCAGAGAAAAGCAGAGACCTTCTGAGAAGGCTGGCCTCCAAGACTATTAGCTGTGAAGTTGTGCTGCTAACCACCAAAGCTGTGCTGTGTTCATATAGTTCTTCTGAAATAAATGGAATAAACTCATTAAAACTAATACTAGCTGTTTCCACTCATTCTGCAACACTCAAAACCTCTTCACAGAGCGTAAGGTACAAAGTTCCTGCTTCTCTCATTTCAGTCCTGACACTGCCTTTCTCCAAAAGGAAAAGGGAAACATTGCTCTGAAATGAAAAGCTGAAAACTGTAACAGATGAGGACAGCACAGCAGGATTAGATAAATGCTTAAGAAGCAGAAATATTTCAGTCTTTTCATGTAAATATTCCTAGTGCCGGATAAAAAATTTAAAGGCATTGTTTGCAGGGGGCTTCTGAATTTTTGAATACTGCTTTTGAACTTACATATCAGTTAAGCATATTTATCCTTTTAGTACTGAATGCTGCCATAAAAAGCAGAAGAAAGAAGTTCTTGCAAGTTCTCTTCTCAGCAGCCTTTTTTCCAGCACACTGGAAGCAAAAGCAACACGGGCTGGAGGTGCAGATGCACTCCTCACATGTTTTTTGTCACCATGGAGAGAAAACTAACCCCTTCTTGAGACTGTGCTATCTATTGCTTCTGTAACTCACAGCAGCAGTATAAGGATTTCTCAGACTTATCAGCACTTTAGAGAGAGGCAAAGGCTAAGTTTTATTATTATTAGCTTAATTTCTACTCTTTTTCTTCACACAAACACTTACTACTGGGCCCTAGGGAAACATTAACAACAGCAGTCTCATTTCTTGCTCTTAATACTGGCTTTAATTAAATATTGCTTTTTCCCTACTTAGCTGGGTGGCATGGGACACAGGAATTATTTGAAAGTATTTGGGAGTGGACTCAAGGATTGGAACAGTGGAATTAATAATTTCTGTGCAAAAGGAATGACTAATTTTCTCTCAACTTGTTTTTAACTAGTCCCTGTCCAAAGCACTGTGACTTGGTCCTGCAATGTGTCAGCCAAGATTTCCATCAGGTAAAGAAAGCATGATTGCAGCACTGCTCCTATGCTTGGGAAGAAAAGGAATATCAGATGTTTGTGACATGGTCAATATTGTTTGAAACCAAAATGCTGAGACCCCTCATTTTTCACCTTTATTAAACTTTTATCATACCTGAAACACTTGTCTGGAATTGGTCAACGCAAGATAGGAAAGAAAGATAATTCACTGCTGCAAGAACAGACTTGCATTAAAATCTGACTCCCTTCTCAAATTTTCCATCTGGCTTCAATTAAGAAAAATAAATTTAATTTTTTTTCTCTTTCTTTAAAAATGAATTAATGAACAAATCCCTAGCTGTATGCTGCTAGGCATTTGCCTGTAAAGAACCAAAGCCAATGCTTATATGCATGGGGATACCTTTTATTTAGCCAAACTTAATGGGAAAGGGGCAAAACATAACAGGGGAAAAACTCCTTTCCTGAGACAATATGGAAGAAAGTTGATAATCTCTTTCCAAAAAAAAAAATATTATAAGCATATATATATAAGCATAGAATTCCTTTCAGAAGAAACAGCATGGATTCTAGGTACCTGAATTTCTGATAATTTATGGCAGCACTTTATTCCAATGACTGTTTAAATAAAGTACATTGAGAGAAATGCATATACATTCCAGGAACATCCTTTTTTATTTTTCTTCTTAATTTATACTCACAGTCATCACACTAATCCTAACTGAACAGGGATGGATATAAAGAAGAAATTTGGATTTCAAGTTTAGTATGCTAGGAGCCAGGAGACTAATTTAAGCTTAGTAAACAACAGAAAAAACAAGCCACAGGCAGTTTGGGCAACAGTTCTTGTGATCCACAGAGGTGTACAGACGACGTGTAATTATTGGAAAAACACATCTAATCAAATCATGCTCTAACTCCTGGCAACACAGGATTCAGTCTGTTGTCTTTGTACTAACTTTAGTGGGTTGCTTCCAGCTGCTTCTATCCATCAATTACCACCATGCCTTCCAAATTCTGCACTTCTGCTTTTGTCACTGAAATAGATTCACCATTTGAAATAGGTTTTTTATTCTCACTGGTTATTTTGTGGGACATATACTATTGTGACAGTAGCTGTGACAAAGGATTTTGGGGTTTGAGAGCCCATAGACTGCTGGATGTGCATCACAGAGCTGAGCAGTAAGGACCTGGCTGTGCATTAGTTGATTGCTGACAAATTCCTAGGGCAGTTGGGTTGTAGAGTTACAGGGCTGGAAAGCATCTCCAGAAGTCATCTAGACCAACCTCAGTCCATCCTAGTCCATCCTCAGAACAACTTAACAGCTGTTCTACCAACTTGGTCTTGAAATCCTGCAGCAACAGGGATTCTACAAGTGCCTAACACTATGGAATTTTTGGGTTCTACCATCAACAAAACTTATTTACAAATCATCTTCTCTCAGCAAAAAATCTGCTTCATTCATTCTTCTGCATAAGGAAAATTAGTCTGGAAATTTTGTTTTAAGGATCTTCTTCATCTATTGAAGCACTTTTCATTTGAAAGATATGGGGTCTAAACATTCCAAATCTAGGAATAAACATAAAAATTTTATGCTAACTCAAACAGAACCAACAGACCTGTATGCATTGCCATTACAGGACAGATATTGCACATTTAGATGTCTCTCTCTTTATTTCAAGTATTCCCAAATATTAACTGTTGAAATTGAGAGCAGGAATAAACAAAATGGTTCTGTCATAACAGTGCTGTGTGAACACTGATGTGCAAGGATGATGGGGACACCTCCATGTTCCATCTGTCTCACTACTTCTAATGTTTCGATAGTGTAGAACCTGTCAAAAGGGAAAATTTATACCCACATCTGAAATTCCTAACAGTCTAAAATAAAAAAAAGAAATTTTCTGGAATCATTGTATTCACAATTATATGATTTCAATTAAAATAAAGCAGAAAAAATTAGAAATGTTAAAAATGAAACAAATTTAGAATAACTAAAAATTAGAAATTTTTCATAGTGCCAGGTAAGATTTTTTTACTAGATGAATCTTTACGTGTTATCAAAAGCTCAGTGGAGTATGGGGTTTTTGTTCTCCAAGTATTTTGCAGTTTTAGTCTGCAAAATTTTGCTAATTAATTTTCAATAAAAAATATCTTTAGACAAACATCAAGAGTTATGAGTCATTACTGCTCTCCAAAACTCATTTCCCTTTGCTATTTCTTGGTTTCAATCAAAATTTCTAATCACATATATGTACTCAGGTCAATTTATGAATAATTAAATGATGGAGGGGGTGGTACGATATTTTTTAATGCAAAATACATTCAGAATCCATAGATAAAGCTGGCTAATTGTTAAAGGTTGTGAGAATGAAGATGATCTGAGTATATTAGATTAGAGACCACAGCACTGAAATTCTCGGAGTAAAATTACATTTGGTCTCTTAAGCACGCAGGTGTTAATAAATACACAAAAATTAACTAATAAAAGCCAGTAGCAGCTGTCAAGTCTGAAATACTTCTTTGTTCATTTTTTAATTTGTTCTATCTCATCTGGAGGAAAAATGAAGAACAAGCCGTATTTTACTGTGTGCTTCTGAAGGCAAACAGTAACAGGAAAACGAACTACAGGATAATGAGTGTGGGGATGCAGAATGACAGGTACATGACTTGTTATTTTTGGTTTTCCTTTTGTTTTATTAATAACAACAACTGAAGAAATTCTGATTTTGGCAAATTGAATAAATCAAAGCTCTCATGTAAACTGTAATAAGTTTTTTACCTGCCTGATTAGTTTCTCCTCCAAGGACATTTTAGCATTGTCTACTAAATCTAGAGCAAGAAATTAAATGCAACTTGATTGAAGCAGTTTAAGGACCTGTCAGCACAGACTAGTGTCTGAGATGTTATAAAGCCAGGGACAGCTGCTACAGTAATGTGCTGGTGTAGCAGAGTATAACCCACATATTACACAGTGGTTTAATGTTGCTTAATAAAACTGCCATGTTTTAATCCTGTTTTAATGGTGTAACATGTTGAAGGACATTCAGCAGTACATTTGTCTTCCACTTGACAAGTAGGACCATCCTCACTGGTCAGTAGCAGGGATGATTTAAACATGCATAAACTGTATATTTAGAGCAACAGTTAAAAACATAAATACTTGTCTTCGAATACCTAAATTTCAGTCAGTAGTCAAAAATACACCTCTGAACATCTATGTTTGCCACAACATCTTGTTAGGAAAAGAGATTTTTTTTTTTCTTAATTATAGACTTTGTTCTTCAATAACTAAGAATAACTCACAGTCTAAGACTATTAGCAGTCTTTTACTGGCTGGTATGTACACAGTCTCATCAGAGCTCATTGCAAAAATCAGGACTTACATTGTTACACTAAGTTCGCTTCACAGTGAACTATTTTTAATTTCCTCCAAACACATTAAGCAAATTAAAGGGAAAAAAAAAGAAGAAAGAAAAAAACCCACACTTTTCTTACTTTTGTAGAAGCAAAGCAAGTGATACTGAATATATGTTCAAAAAGAGCTACATTTATTTGTCTAGCTACTGCTTGTACACCACACGGATAGATTGGGCATTGTTTTTTCCAACCACATTAGGTACTTTCAAAGAAAAAATGAGAAATACAGTAGTGGAACTGGAAAACATGTTTTTCATCCAAGTAAAACCTGAATTTGCTGTGCTATAATGAGCAGAAGTTTTTCAGTTATTTATTTTTCTCTGTGAAATTACAAAAGATTTATCTAAGACCTGAGTAAAGCACAGAACAGAAAGAGGAGATATACTGTGAAAACACAGCTATATATCTCACAGGTGATGTTTTGGAGGAAAAGTTTTAGAAAAACAAAAGAAAATACTGCATGAGATGCAGTCCTGCTTGAATGTCTGACTATGACAGTATGACCTGTTTATCCTTGGAGGAGCATACCGTACCTGAACACATGGTCAGATGGTGTGGTGCCCCTGTGCACCTGCCTTAAACAAGTGCTGAGGATGAAATTTTGCCCAGTGAATAATACTGAAGAAGGTTTCTGGAAAACTCTTCCCTCTATCCCTGTCAGATTTTTAATATTCAGAAATAGGTATCTCTCTACTTACTCACAATTATTTACTCACAATAGTTTCTTGATTACATTTAAGACAGGCTGGTTGCACAAAGTGCTTGCCCGGGGCAAGCTCTGTTACACCTTTCCCTGACAGAAAGGGACAAACTTTGAGAAAATGTATGTTAGATTTAAGAACTGTCTGTGTTAGTCATTTGTCTGATCTAGAGCTTTTGTAAACTTGATACATACAGCCTTCAGTTAGGTGTGGCACAAAGATATTTCTTACCAAAGTAGAGACAGGACCATGATTTTATAGGTCTCCAATTCCTGCACATACTATTTGAAAGATAAAATACCTCAACCACCTTTTGTAGACATCATGAAGAAACAACAACTGGGGAAGATGGAAGTGAAGAGGGTATCTTTCTGAATCAATGCAGGTGTCTAAATGGATTCCAAGATGTCCTCATTTTAGGACGAGATCTTCTTTGGCACATTGTGATAGTCACCCCAAGACACACATATAGAAAAAAGACCTACATTTGCACTAAGAAAATTCTGAATGATTTAGACTAGCCCTCAACTCCTTTCATCGTTGTTTAAGGGTGTACTTAGCTCCACAAATAATAGAGAGGCATAGCACATACACAGTCCTTTTTGCCAAAGTGACACCTGAAAGGCTTTCACTCACTGTACTCTCTCAGGTCAAATGTCAACAGCAATCCTAAGCTTGTCCAGTAACTGCAGCTCCTGGAATCCTTTATTGTCGTTTGGGTACAAAGTACCATCTATATTGACAAAACCAGAACCTAACAATATTCCCATTCCCTGCATTATAAATAATGTATGAGGTGAAGCAAAAAACAGTACCTGTTTTCAGGGAAATGCTACCGCTATGGGAAAGGTACTCATTACTCTATTGAACTTTGACAAGTAGTTTGCATCTATTGCTTGCTAACAAAGACAAATTCCTGGCTTAAGTATCCCCCTCTGAAGTTAAATGCAGCTACAGCACACTGTAGTGTGGGTTTGTTTGCTTAATATGTTCTATCAACCAAGGAGTTTTCTAGCCTAAAATATTTTGTCAGTTACTCAGCTACTGGTTTTCAACTTCTTCAGTGTTAATTTCTTGCTATAGTCCAGTTACATAAATTACTAATTGATCTGCTTGATGATGCTCACTGAAGAACTTTTCCACTACTGGGAAGGGACGTAAGCAAACAAAGGAACACACATATGTAGGTATTTTCAGCAGCAGAGCTTCATCTAGCACTTTACTCCAGTATCTCCTCTACTGACATTAGACTCTTCAAATTTCTTTATTGCCCCTGAAAGACCTTATTTTAGTTAAAAAACATACTATCATGCCTCATGAAAAGAATAAAAAATACTAATACTTACATTTTTTATCTCAACTTTTAAGGTGTTCCCCATACATTCACTTTTTATATTGCTAGCTCATGTATTTTATTGGTGTGAGGATATACCCTCAACCAAGTTGTTTCTTAGACTTCAACAACTTCACAGAAGAAATTATGGCCATTTGCTTGAAGTATTTGCCTCTAGAGCTCAAAACTTAAAAGGAGTTATAGCAAACTGATGGAGAAATGTAAGTGACATTGAAAATCAGTAGTACAATACTGTGGTGTACTGACCCTCAGCATATAAATGTCATATACCTTCCCATCACCTTTTATGAGTTAGCTATATCTGAAAAAGCTGCCAATGCTTAAATTAGTTAAACTTTTGTCAGCATATTCTGATGCTGAAATGAGACTGGTGAAATAAATCTGGGTGACTTTTAATAGTCCTTTGGTACTAAAATGGATATTTCAGCCCAGTGGATTTGTTACTTCTTGTTAAAGTATCTTGCCTCCTATTAACAGCATTTGCTGTGAAGACTTGTTTGTTTTCTTGATGAGGTCAGAGAAAAGGAGAAGATTTTTCCTTCACTTTTTTTTTACCAACAACAAACCCAAAATTTACAAATTTACTGGTTTGTATATCCTTTAAAAACAATTACTCTGAAGTGACTCAAATTTAGAATTTACTTTGTTTTAAATTGTCCCTTCCCATACATCAGTCTCATGTAGGCCATGATTATGCACTGTGTGAAATGTCTCTTCTCTCAAAGAGAACCAAGAACCACCCAAGTTGTCTTCACTCTACGCAGCACCCCAGCTGTTGGCCTTTTTTTAATAAACACCTACCAGGAATAAACCAGAAATAACCAGAGCAGCAGCAAGGCAGACATCAAATATTAACACGGCTGCAAGGGAATCCCTGCCCCAGCAAGAAGGATGGGACAGCGCAGATATCCATCTCCAAATTTTTGTTAGGGTGGAAGATGCAGTAAGAAAGAATGATGCGTTTCCATTTCAAGGATGTTGATGGGGCCCAAGCAAAGATTATGAGAGAATAGAAGAACCAGAGCCACTGCTCTTTTTTTCACCAGAGGTGTTACAAAAGGGGAAATATAACTGTGTGTAAAAAGGTTGAAGGAGGAGTGATCTCTCCACCCACCCAGTCACCCAAAAAAATAGGATAAAAGGAGCAGCAGGAACTGAGATGCAGACTGAATTAGTGAGGTTGCCAAGTACTGAGTATAACTTCTTCAGCCCCTTTATTCTCTCATCCATTGTAAAGGAAAAAAGGGAGACCTTTGAGATGTGGAGAAAAATTATCTCATAGCTGCTCAGCGCATGGCAAAACAAGCACTGAGTCAACTTTGTGTAACCTTTCCACAGCCCTTCTTCTCCACTGCTGCCTTTCACCTGACCTGCCCTCATGACCCTTAGCTACAGCTCACGATCAGTCCTGCAGAATACAAAATGCACCTGCATATTTCACAATTTAATGGAAATAGTACTGAATTTTAAGAAGGTTTGGTTGGGTTTTTTTCCCTTCTCTTAATGGCTTTGGTCCTTCCAAAATGACTCTTTTAATGTTACAATATTTATGAGAAAAATTACAGGATAGCCGTTTTTCTGCTTTGGAAATTATTTCAGCATTACTGTTCAGTCCTGAGAAACATTAGGCAACCTGATTTACGTTTTTTTTGTCTGGATGGAAAAGTGTAGTCCAGCTCTAGCAGTCTCCATGCAAATCCATAAGAGAGTAGAATGCCTTTTAAAAGATAAAAGCATTTAGAAGAATGGAAGTAGAAATACACCCTGAAAGCAAGTTTCTTTCAGCAGTTCTACAGGCTGTTTGTGACAACCCAGCTGCAAGCTTTTTATTTTTCTCTTGAAGCTTTAAAAAAAATGAAATATAGATGAAGGTCACTTTTTATTACATCTCCCCTCATTGTGGATGGGTTTATTTCTTTCTGCTTTTACTGCTGAGAAACTGCCAGTCTCAGCAGCAGAGATAGTAAAACACTTGTATTTCCCCTGCTATACTCTTAAGATTTTTAACAGATGGACAAGAAAGTGAAGGGGGCTCTTGATTCATCAGAGGATAGATTTAGGAAGAGGTACCAAAACACAACCCTTCTGTTATCCTCTAATATTTTCTTAAGGACTCACATGAAAGGAAAAGGACCAAGAGCTGAGAGACAAGAATGACAGCAAAGAAGGTTCCCTGAGAAAAGGAATCTCCTACTTGTCTTTGCTCCAGAGTCATCCACACCTCCCCAGAAAGTGCTGAATGCAAATCAGCTGCACCTGCACATTTTACTATTAAGGTTAAAGGCTCTCCCTTCCAGACCAATAGGGGCGCATACTTAATGTAGGCACTCTTTTTTTTTTTTTTTTTGACAAGTTTTTTCCCAGTGAAGTTTCACTTCTTTTTTCATGTCCATGCATGGGCATAGGTATGCTGAGAAACTATTTGTGTTTGTGCCTCAGAGGTGTAATTTAGACCCTATTAAACAGCTAGAATTTTTTTTTAATCCTAATCTTTTGTTTTCTTGGTGTTTTTCGTGGCATCATGGAAAAATTTCTCCCTTGAAGACACACAAATAGTTTTAAAAAACTAACGTAAACAAACCCTTTCACATTTCTGTATGATTAAATCATGATTTCTTCTCTCAAATACAAAAAAGGATAAGTAAAATATTCAAAACTTGTAACAAAAGTTATAACAAGGAAAGTGCCCAAAGGTAAGTAGAATCAAACAGAAAGAAAAACAGATTCCTTCCTCTCTTCTGTCAACCATAGCTGTCGCAATTCTGGAAAGAGAAAGAAAGTCCTGAGGTAGTAGCAGCAACAAAGTCCTGAAGGGCTGAAAACGTATAATGTGTACATTTGTATGCTCAGGGCTGCAGTGCCCCAAATGCCTTGACACAGCACATCCAATGGCAGTTGTTACAAAAGGCTAATAGTTTATCTACATTTACATATGATTATACATACTGCAATAGATATTATACATATTTAAAATAACAATGGATTGGCTTTTCAACTTTTGAAACGCTTAATGCATTATCATGAAAATCCCTCGACTGACTGGCAGAGGTTTCTCCAATGCTGAAAGTGGCTCTGAGTTTATAGCTCTGCTGTTATGAAATCCAGCTGAAATATATAGAATGGAAAGTGAGTACACAGAGCAGCATAGGAGATCTCCTGTTGTGGGTCTGCTACCAACATCAGATGCTGAAAAGTGCAGCAAGACTCCGAGACAAAGAGAACCTAGAAGAGTTAGATTTAACAAAAAGTGTCAGCAAATACCTAGTAAGTATGCTTTCCGTTTCCATAGCAACTTGCATCAAAGAAATGGAAAGCACTTTAAACATCAATCAATTTACTCTCAACAGTACTGTGTGGAAGGCAAAATATATATTAGAAGTAAGTTTGCTTCCTGGTGATTGCTGGGCTGTATTTTAGGAGTCCTTTTCACTACCTCTGCACTAACTTCCTCATTAACATTCAGATTTTCAGTCTGTATTTTCCATGTTCTTTCACACAGATTGTTACCTAAGAGGAGTGAACAGAGATGTTGGGATAAAGAATGAAGGTCTTGGGAAGTAATGAATTTAGCTATTACTGAACACCAGATCAGTATAGCAATGTCTAAGCAGTCTAATGTCTAAAGCAGTCTAATGTCTAAGCAATGTCTTATGTACTGTAAGTCATCACTGCAAGAAAGTCTCTGCAGTGGCAGATGTCAGAACAACAGTGGCCTCTACAATCAAGAATTTTGCCAAAGTACTTATTCAAAGCCATATTTTGGCTCTCTGTACCAGGCAGGGACAACATGCATGTACTGCCCAGTGGGTAGGTACCATGACCCAGTATGTGCCTGTAAATGATGGGTGGCTTTAAAATATTTTCAAAATAACTTTATAGAATCATTTTGACTAGAGACATAAGAGAAACCTAGCAGATCTTCAATTAGTATGTGTGACATGCCTGCCCCCAACAAGAGAAAATAAGGTCCGCCTTGTACCTCCTGTTCTTGAATTCTAGGAGTTGGGGAATCTAAAGACTGAAAAAGTAATTCTTATGCTCTGGAGCCCACACAGACTGAAATTGAAATGGTCATCTACTGGCAAAGCGTTGTGGTAAATCTTTATGCTGTCTTTTACTATTCAGATGGCTCTGCTGGCTGAAATGAAAGTGAAGCTGACAGACACCATTTTGGTCTCTGGAGAGAGAAGATATCACTCTAACACTGGATGTTGCATGATCTCCACCACTGAGGACAAGGTTAGAGCTGGTCATGGCTAATAAATTACCTCCCTTTCACCATCTGGATGGGTTTCAGAAAAAGGTTAGGGTTAGACCAAGGGAGTCTAAAGAGTAATGAGAAGTTTTTTCCTTGTATATGAATGACTCTAAGAGTTTTTGAGGAATACAATGGCCCTTTCATACAGTACTTCATATCTACTTTTCCAGAAGAAGGGGGTCCTCTAGGTAAAGTCAAGCTAACAGCTAATGTTAGCATTTGGGATCTAATAATTTAAGAGTTTGGCTGAATGGCATTTTGGAGTTCAAATGAAAGTAGATGCCTCTGACGAGCAGTATTTTGATGGGTTTACTACTCACAATGGATCGCTGGGACAGAATGAATTTGAAAGTAAGAGTTAGGGCTTGGATTTTTAAATCTGAAAACTGAAGAGTTCCTTTTTTTGGCTGTGTGCTAAGTAGCTCTGACTGATGGCAAGAAGGCAGGCAGTATTCATTGTTTCAGAAGAGATGGATTCCCTTGGCTAGAATGGAAAAGTTAAAGTTAGGAATGGTATCAGGATTTGCTAATCCAGAGATAGGAAGATGTAGATGTTTAGAGTTAGGCAGAAGTTCTGTGACATCTCTAGCCAGTATTAGATTAATTCCTTCATTGCTGGGGTAGCTCCCCTGCATTTAATTACACTAAGATTTAGGAAAAAGTAATATAAAATATAAAATACACTCTTTGCTGAATGATAATAGGCCTGAGAGTAGGAAGAGGTAAGGTATTTTTTAAGTCCCATGCCTTATGTACCTATTTTCTGAGGAGATGGAACTCTGGACTATAATTAAGGTTAGAGTTAAGGCTACTGGTTTTATGTCAAAAGCAGAGATCCTGACTTAATGCTCAGTGCTGCATGTCCCATGGTGAAGAACTGCTCTGCTGCTGTCATTTGTGGCTGATTATTTATGCTTCCTTTCACTACTCAGGTAGTTCTGCTAACTATAATGAAGGCAAGAGCTGGTTAAAGATTCAAAACTCACAGGCTGAAGAAATTATCGCACCACAGAGGTTTTGTTGTGTATTCCACAAAACTGCTATACTAAACAGATCGTTTCTGCAAGAGTCACCAAACCAAGTTGTGCCCAGTGTATCAAATCTCATACTTAAGACTGAATGCATGCCTATAATTCTAGAACTAATTCAAAGTTCTAGACAACAAGGCAGATGTCAGAAATTGCTCTAAAAATAAGCAGTGAAAGTCACCAGGCTCCATTTTAGCTTTGAGATGTCTCTAAGCAAAGGAAAGTGTTTGGATAAAAATGTTTCTCAAGTTACTGCCAGACACTGTTGAGTACTGCTGTTTTCTTGGGTTCCTTGCAAGTTTTTAGGTCTTGTTCAGGTAGGATCTTCTTAGGTAAGTATACATCAAGCCTTTGCTTTAATTTTGATTTCAGAGAAAACAGAAAATTACGGTTTCAGGATTTGTACCAGCTTTCAGGCTCTGCTCAATACTAAGGAAACAGAACAAGTCATTCTCAGAGACTGAGAGTATGCTGTAACTTACAGGTCTAGGAGAATGCACTCAAGTTTATGGTATTCTAATGTTTAATAGCTTTTACTCAAAACTGATAACATTCTCATGTTTATTTGCTTAATTTATGTAACACATGAAAATACACCAGCAAGCAATGAAATTTTTATTTATGTTGATTTTTGTAATCAGCTTCAAAACCACATTTCTGTTATGAGAATGTTTTTCTTTACAATTAAGGTTTTATCATATTTGACCTGAGAATTCCTGAAAATGAACATACTCATGAAGGAATAACCAAATGGTTTCAAAATCTACTAATCCTCTCTATGCCTTCATCACCAATCTTCCTCACAAAGCACACCCAACAAGCCACAGAGTAAAGAAGAAAAAAGAAAGGAAGCATTCTTTACCTGCTTGCATATATTTTTCATTTAAACTATTGTTCTGGTCCATCTCTAGCACCAAAAAAATGGCTTTGTTATCTACTTCCACTCATAAAAGAAACAGTGTCCCTGTTAGAGCTTATCTGAATTTGTGAGCTATAGATATCACAGCCTTTCAGAAGAGAAAGGTGGAGCATTGATGTCACATGCAGTGATGATGTCACAGAAACACTATCTCTGCCTTCTGTTGTTAGGGCGATACACATCCAGCTTCTCTCCTGCGTGATCTTCACTGAAGACAAGTTTGGGAACTGATCTCCAAGCTGTTTTGTAGAAGTTCAGTTCCAAGAAACCTTTTTTAACCGAGGACTTGAAATGATCATGTTTGTTTCATTTGGGTTGTTTTTGAACAAAAGCGTGTAGGTCACTGGAAGACAGGACACAACCTGTTGAGATGCAATCAAGACAAAGTTCCAGAGAAGAGCATGTGCACGGATATATATTAAAAAAACAAACCAAAAAAAAAGGATATCAGACCTTTTTTGTTATCTTCTGATCTTATTGATGAGAATTGAACTACGGGCACACTAAGGCAAAGGAACCGTCTGTTGTAGCTGAGGCTCTGGTTTCAGAAACAAAGTAAACAAGGAAACAAAAACCTGCAAGGTTCACACCAGACTTGATCATGTTTCTACAGGTTTCAGATGACCGATTTCTGCATTCCCTAAAAACTGTTCTATTGCTGAAATTGCACCACAGGCAATAAGGAAGATCTATGCTGTATTTGCAAGTGAAATGAATGGGCACAAAAGCATGCTACACTTTTATCTTTGTAATTCATCATATTAAAACTAATCATGGCAGGTGTAATTACGTGAGCACCAAAAATAAATAAGTAAGCAAATAATTAGCTCTCAAATTTCCTAAGCATTTCTGCTTTTCCTAAGGATAATAAATCTATGGGTTGGAGAGGAGGTTGCAATCTTTCTTACAGCAGAAGATATTTTGGGAAGAAAATGCTAGTTAGGAAAACTGTTAAGATTCTCTTATCACAGAGAGAAAGGAGGAAAGGAAGAGCCAGGAAGAGCATACATGACTTTACAGAGTCAGCAGTTTCTCAGTGTATAACCATTTTGACAGAATAAGCCATACCTCTGTAGTATATTCCAAAATCAATTTTGTTTTTTACAATTTGAGTCAACTCCATTCCAGCTGCAAACATTGTGACAATAGCAAGTTATTTCAGAGACTGAGGCTGACAGCTCCATGCTTCATTAGTGAACAGAATAAAGTCTTCCAAACGTCTCACTTAAATCTGTATCTATTTGGTACTGGCTTTTGCACTCTGTTCACACTGAGTACAAATTTAAACAGCATATCTTCATGTAATCATTGGAGGTCCTGAAACAGCAACTGCTATGAGGGGTGGGTTTTATTCCTTCAGAGAAAGGAAAACAACATCTTGAAAGTAGAAACACGAATGTAAACCTTTTTGCTGTTGCAAAAAGACAATTACTGCAACACCTATATCAAACGAAAAAATTATACCTTTTAAAATTAATTTTCTTTCTCTTTAGCTATGGTTAGGAGCTATGGATTTTAAAGAAAATACCAGTAATTCGTCACAAGGAAAGCTGTATTTCAGGAAATGGAGAGTTTTTTCTTTTAAATTGCCTGTCTCTATGTATGAAGACCTTCCTTAGAGTGGATACAAAGAAATGTGGAAGAGTTTCTGCCATCAAGGAGTTTATAAACAGGAATATTTCACTGCTGCTTTTCTCCTTCATAGTATTGTACAGGGAGCAAGCTCCTATATTTTTTTTTCTCCTATCTGCTGCTTTGCTGGCACACACTGAATTTTCACAATGAGTGAGAAGGCTGAAGCATGAAGTTACATGCTGCAAAGTGGCAGTGAGAAGAGCCATGTGTCATATTGTGTATATTGATCACAGTCTTTCTAAAGTAAAAACATCCAGGAGATTCAAGGAGCTATTCTGGCAGGGGTGCCGCTGAGCAAGTATGGTCCGCGGTCTATCAGATAAACCCAACGTTGTGTCAGATCTTCATCAAGACTTCTTCCTCCACATACAGAAGGTAATTTTAAACACTCCTCTCATCACAGTAAAAGTCACAAGAGAAGATGTTTCCTCTGACTCCTTTTAGAACTTGGGTGTAGACTGAAATCCCTAAAATAGATCATATACTGTGATCCAAGGTTAGCTGAATGCAAAAGATCAGCATTTTGCTGCTTTCTTTTCCTTGTGAAATTCCCTGCACCAGAGCAAAATGTTGTAGAAAGAAGTTATGATATTTGAAGAATACCTTTCTGAAATATATAATGCCTCTGAAAATATGGTACTACTGTATTTTTGAGGTAATATTTAAAGTGTTAGTGTTTAGTATCAACGAGAAGACATTGTACCTAAAAGATGACAGCTCATCAAGCACAGAAAGACCTTTAAGATTTTTTGAATAGCCATATATCTGGACCCATAATTTTCCTGGTATATAGATACATACAACTCTGAAATAAATATAAAACTTCTAGGATGATAGACATTATAGATCCTAATGACGGATCATAACTACAAAATGTGCCTGCATCCAAAAACCACAGAACTCCATATGTTACCAGAAAACCCTTAGCTTCTCTGAACTTCAAGAAATATATTAAGACAACTATTTAAAATACTAAATATCTTCAGGCTGAGATCTTCAAAGTTCAAGAATCTGTTAGATTTTTCACACTTAGCAGTTAACACCTACCACTGTAACCAGTAAGTAAAAAGCTTGAAAAACATATTTTTCAATCAAATGTGTGTATGGTATGCTGTCATTACATTTCCTGATGCTGCCTACAAATATGTTTGGTTCCCTTGGAATATATATTTCCACAGTTCTTTCACAAGAAAAATATGAGACTCAAACCTGACCTTTTCTTAAGTCTTAAAGAAACTCAAGAATGTTGCTCACCCTGTCAGAACTAAATTAATTACTGTAAAACTTGAAGCTGGATAGTAGTTTTCAAATGATGAATATTTACTGGTTGTCAATATATTTAGATGTTTTATGAAAGCAGTAAGTTTCCCATGGAGATATAAATAATTATAGTGTTTTCAGTTCAGACTTTGATAAGTTACTTGATCTGAATGCTAAATTCATAAAGCTAGTGATGATTCTTTGCTTTTGGCTTTAACGTTTCATTTCCTATTGCTCATGATGGTAGTGAGTATTGCTCACTGGGAACTAAGCTGTGCCTGAATATCTGCAGATGAAGGAATGTATGAGAGAGATTAATGTCTTACTTATGCTAACCACCCAGGTTGAGCATTAATCCACGGTATGCAAATTGCAGAG
Source organism: Gymnorhina tibicen (assembly GCA_013399875.1). NCBI lineage: Eukaryota > Metazoa > Chordata > Aves > Passeriformes > Artamidae > Gymnorhina > Gymnorhina tibicen. The sequence goes on along the minus strand of VXAZ01009303.1, from coordinate 1,220,022 downwards.
TTAAATATCATCTGTACTAATCATTATGTCTGAGGTTGACTGAACTGGAATCAATCTGTGGTATGTTGTGACATATTAGTGTTCATTGGCAGCTTATTTCAGAAGAGAACTCTCACGACATGCTTGTGTCTCACATAAATAACTAGATAGTCTTGTCTGTGTAACCCCCACTTTTCTTAATTTTGCTCATTCTCTACTGATGATATTACCTTACTAAATAAGTACTGACTCAATTAGGACAAGTAAAGGCTGGATTTTTATGAACTTTCTTGATATCTTGTTGTCTTTAGTGATGCTCACAGGATATTTTCTAGATTATTAACTGATTTGATGGCTATTTGATCCTATTGTTTAGGATCATTTTTAGAAATGCCCATACTGGAATATGCATACATGAGCCTCATGGTTATGCAAATAACATGAACAATATTTGTTCTGAAGTTTGTATAAGTACAAAATATTGGAGTTTGTTACACATTCATTTTTAAAGGCCCTGGACCAAAATTTCAAAATACAATCTATCTGCTCATGATTAACTTTCTGTAGGACTTGCTGCACAGTAAAATAACCTCTGGGTATATATTAGTTTGTCAGGCAATTTCATGCTTACAAATTACCCACAAAGAAATTTTTGAGCACTGCAAACTTTTACACAGAAAAATAACCACACATGACTGCGTTCTGGTTTTGAGTATTTTAAATAAGTTCTGCCAAAGTACCTTACATATGTCACCATTTTTTTTAGCCAGTTACTAATAACGAATATTAGGCAGCCTCCAGTTTGCATCAGATATGTTAGAAGAATGCAAGACTAGACACACTCCAGTGATTAAATTATGTAAACAGACAGTAACACAATAGCAGACAGAGAATGAAATTAATCAAATATCTTTTATGTCTCTCTTTTTTCTTTTTTTTAATTTTTATACACTAGTACACACTAGAAGAATCCCCTGTCTCTCTATTCATAGATCCCTCCTTACCTGCTGAGGCCAAGATGTATGGTGAGACTCAAAAGGCAATAAATGTCTGCCCCTGCCCTACCCGCTGCTGCTCTCAGGTCTCCCTGGGAAGACAGAAGGCTTTGGTAGGTCTCCTGGTGGCTCCCTGAGGCATGAGGGAAACCTTAGGTGACTGCAGACAGCCCATAACTCCTTCAGTGTGGTGCCCTCCTTCTCTTCCCCAGTTGCAGCTACTTTACATTACCCCTTTTAGCCCAGTAAAAGCTCTCAACACGCAACTGGTTGAGAACAAAAGCTCCAGATCCCTGCTTTTTCTTGTCAGGGGAAGAGGCTTCCTGTGGAGCTGACTGCCTTTATTTAAAGGCTCTCTCTCCAAACTGACATACAGGAGGAGGTTGTCCCTAGACCCTATACTTTGTCCTTTTTATCCTCGTCCTCTCAATTTTATGTTACTTAGGATGATTAACACAGGGAAATATGTAAAACATGAAACATTCCCATACAGCATTGTTAAATCAAAATCCCAAAGGTGTCTGCTATGGCATAAGCAACCTCCTCAGAAAAAAAAAATTGAGCATACAGAAACTTGTGTAAAATCAGCACAAGGTAAGTCTAATTATAGCCGTGCTTGAAATCCTCTACTCTATAAAATCAGGCTGATCAAATTAATTAATCAGGACACCACAGGCTCCTTTCCTATGTGGCACTGACTAGCAAAGGAGCGTGACCTGGCAGGGACCACTAAGAAACGTCCTCACAAAGAAGATTCCTGAAAAACATGGACCAAAGTTTCAGGCTCTTTAGACGATCTCCACTGGAGCCTTTTCAGGCTCTGTCTTCTATAAATGACATCAGTGGGTGCTGCACTGGCATTTGGCCAGTGTCTATGCCTTATGGCTTGGATTGCAGAGCACATGAGCATAGTTAGTGCTACTTAAGGGAACAATAACTAATCAGTTTAGGGAAGAGATGATAATGCTTTCTGTAACGGAATGCATGCTTTACTCTCTTACCTAATCACATCCTCCTTTTTTCTCAAGAACACAGGAACACTTCACTGGAAACTGAATGGAGATGAAAATATAAAGTGGAATGAGAGCTGGATTTAAAGCTCATGGATAATCAAGCTGTATGAATGAGATGAAGGCTCAGTTCAGTCTCCTCCCCTCTCCCTGCTCAGCGGGTGCTGACACAAGAGCAGAATTTATTGCACAGTAACTATACCACAATTGCTATTTGTAGTAGTCCCCTTTCAAGTTATAACATTAAGAAATAATATTTCAGGGCCAGATGTTCTATTTAATCACTCCTCTCCATTCTTCTTCTCTCTTTTTGTAAAAGTTGTTAGAAAAATAGGATGGTGAACAACGAATTAACATAAGGCCCTGACCTGGATTTTGAGGGAGAAGTTGTTTTATTACCTGTCCTCTTCTGTAATTTTCTCATCATTTCATGCTTCAGAAAGCATGAGTTCAGGAAACTTTGATTTAAGAGCATTCATGCTTCCAGGTAACATTCTGAACTTGCTTTATGAAACCTATTTCAGAGGTTAATCTATAGCAACTCCTTCAACATATACAAGAGGAGATAGCTGTGCACTGGTTTTGACTTTGGTGGTCACCTATGGGACTGTCCATCCTAGAGTCTGCATACATTAAGAAAGCTGTTTGAAAACCTGAAAACTGAAAATTAGGTATGCCACTGTTTGCTAGCCTATTTTAAATCCAGTTTCCTTCTTTTCAAGGGTTGGAAGGATAGGATGGGCAGGTACGCAATGCTCATCAGCCTGAAAATGCAATAAATAATAGCCAGAGCTATGCCTGCTTTTTGCACTGATTAAAAAACCCAAACAAACAAGTATCCCCCTGTCAGAGACTGAAAATAGTTTATGCCTCAAACATTGACATAAAGTTTTAAAGAACCTACAGCCACAGAAACCTCCCTGAAGAACTTTGAACTGTAAGTCGAACTGCTGATTAGATTAAAGAAAA